>JXCR01138015.1:138731-165855 GCA_002079205.1 Phalaenopsis hybrid cultivar
ATATATATATATATATATATATATATATATATATATATATATATATATATATGTAAAATCATAAGAATTGCGTGGAACGTTTGTAAATTTCCCATTAAAGTACGTAAAGCAGTGTTGTTTCGTTTCGTTGAAGTACAATAAAGATAAAAAAACAATTTTATTAATAAATCTTTTGAGAGTAACTCTCAACAGCGATGTGCACTCTTCTTTTTGAACCATGGAATCAATGTTACAGATTCAAATTCTTAAAAATGCATTATGTTGTATTTATAAAATTAATATCCATGTAATGTTCATTAATTTTCACAACATTTATGTTGCGCAAGATGTATCTTCTATGAAGTTCTACTAGCTTTGATTTCCGGAACGAAAGTGCTCCTTGCCTGATCAAATAAAGTTCTTTAACCATGATTAACAATTGCCCTGATTTGCCTAAATGCCAAGTAAAACTGACTTTGTATAAGATGATGAAAGTTAGAATTTCTTTTATTAGACAACTTTTATCTTAGAAAAGTTTAATCAAAAAGCACAAGATACAAAAAATTACTAAACATATAAATTATTATCTGAAATCAACTGACCAAATTAACCACGAAGGAGTCCTCTTTTTACCAGACAGTTTGGAATGCAAAATCTGAAAACATGAGAGATGAGCATACTCTAACACCATCAATTTGTCTAAAATATTTATTCAAAAAACTTAAAAAAGTTTTTAGCATTTTTCAAGTTCAAGCAGCCAGCCTCCCATGGCGTCACTTGTGCATGAAAGACATGCAAAACATGGGATTCAGCTCTTTATTTCTTTCAACCAAAAGAAACAAAATTCTGCTCCAGAAAACAAAATCCATGTCAACGATTAATAAATAACCAGGAATTTGATAAAATAATAATAATAATAATAAATTGCAAGTAGACCGCTTTTGCTTGATGAGATATTTACACAGGAATAAGTTGCACCAATTGTAAAAAAAACTGATGTAATAGAATGGCTTTCTAGGGAGAAAGCATCGCCTTTTGAAAGAAAAAGAAAAACCGCACCTTTCCTAATATTTTTTAACAGATTTGGAGCTTGAATACAGGATTATGAGGATCAAACAGCTGAGATGCTATGTGACGTCGCAAGCTGAAAGAGGATGACTTAATGTTGGTGGCTATGGAGATTGATTCCTGCAAGACAATAAAACCGCGCAAAACAATTTCAGTTGGTTGGCAGCAAAATAGACAACTTTGCACAAAATTATTTTTTTTATCGAAGACCAGTGGTTGTGTGAGATGGTGTAGCAAACTAGTAATGTAAGTATTATTGAAATCTTATGTAAGTGGTGATCGCCAAAAAAAAAATATTGAAGCAAACAAATGATTACATATATAGCAGATCAGGCAAGTCTACTTGCACTCCAATAAAAAAAATATTGAGAGAGGAAAGAGAAAAAGTTGGCTATGTTTCATTAAAAAATAGGAAAAATTCTCAATTATGAGGATAAAATCATACATAAGTATATCTATGGTCAATTGACTAATTAAAGCTTTCCTATGATACTACTTTCAATCTTGTTCTTTCCAATGCTCACCCTCAAAGTAGAGCACATATATCAATTAGCTCTTAATTTATTACATTGCTTGAAAAATTTGAAGTTAACGCATAGCCTTGGTAAAAGCATTTAGTAGTGTTTAACTAGGATCACAATGTATATCTATCTTCTTTTTGAACAAAATAGCAACAAACCCAATATATATATTTTTTCATGAAATATATGATAACTAGCAATATAGATGACAACATAATTGTGACAATGTAAATTGACAAGTTGTTCAAGGAGCGTCTTTCACAAATAAATTGAGATAGAGTTCGTACTATGCCTCAACGTTAGATCTTGCCTCCACAATTTATTTATTGTTTTTTCATGTAACCAAATTACCTTCATAAAGATACAAAATCCAAATATAAAACGCCTACATTAATAGTCCACACATAGTCACCATCAGAAAAAGCTTTCGCATTAAGATGACAATTCTTCATATATATTAGTCATTTTCCAAATAAGTTAATTTCAGGATGCCAAGAACAACTTCACAATGTTTCTACAACCCAACAACAAATGATATATCTAAAATAATAATAGTATGACTAGATGAGAATAACACGAGAAAACTTCAAGGAACTCCTAAGGGCCATAATCGAATCGAGTTGAGCCAAATATCTCATGGTTGGGACTTGACTTGATCATATTTTAATTTCATTTGACTCGAGCTTGAAGTGAGCTTTTACATGTAGGTCCATACTTGATTATAGTTTAATTTCATATTTGGCTTTTTCATGGTAATTGAGCAGGTGCTTCAATTAATTAATACATAAACTAATGATTTGAACGAATACTTGAATTTTTATATAAATATTTTAACAAATAATTTTATAAATTTAAACAAATAGAGAATTGAATATATTATGAATCAATGTCTAAATGTTTTATACCAATTAAATAAAAGCAATATATAAGTTACAACAAATTTTATTGATGCTCAAATAGCATAAAAAAATACCAAAAAGTTAAGTTCACTAAAATAAATGAGGAATTACATTAAATTAATATGCATATTTACTAATAGCAAAATGAATTAACTTAAAAATTTTTAAAAGCTAAAAAAACAAGATCTTATTTGAATAAAAAACATTTTATGTAAGCGAACCAAGGTTTGTGGAAAGGAGAAAACAAAGGGTGAAGAAGGCGAAACTCTAGAAGGGAAAAATATGGGTTAAGGTCTTCGAGTGCTAAGCAAATCATGACTAGTAGAAAAGCAAAGAGAGTAAAAACATATGCTATCATATTTTTAATGTCGATTTTTTAATTAATAAATAGGAATTATATATTTGTATAATGATAGTTAATTAATATTAAAAAGTATGATAAATTGAATATAATGGATTATTGTGTATTTGAATAATAAATTAGGTTAATTAATAAATAAATATCAATAAAAAATACATTATTAATAATAATTCTTAAAATATTATTTATATTAAATTATAATATATTACTATTAACTAGATAGTTAAAAAAAATAGTTAACTACATTTTATTTAAATAATATATCATATATGAGATGAGTTATTATTGAGCTTAATATCAAATATTTAATAAATTATTTGCTAAACAACAAATGAGTTTGTTCATAAACATAAATAAATAAGTTAAATCACATTTAAGATTGGTTCATTTAACCATTGAATTCTTAAAAAACTTCCAATTTATTTATTTACTAATTTGAACAAATTTGATCGAGTATTAATCAAGCCAAACTTAAATTGTTCATCAGGTGCATCAATTCATTTACAACCCAAAATCTCACTTTTATCTATATAACTCTGTTTCAATCAGTTTTTCACCTTATTATTTATTTAGGAGTTTGCATGCAATGACTTATAATTCCAAAAACAAAGAAATATCTTAATGAAAAAAAGGTAATATTTTCTAACCAATTGTTGATAACAAGGCAGATCTTGAAATATCCCATCTTTATCTATTTCATGTGTCAACAGTTTGCATCCTACTAGGCGAAATTCTTAAGAAAAAATCAATTCCATACTTTCTATAAGACAAATGACATCTTTCTTACAAGCAAACTTGAGAATCGAAAAATATTTGGGTTTTAACCAAATTTTTAAGCGAAGAACATAAAACATCTACTCTACTAACTGGGTCATCAGGTTGTCAACATTTAATGTAACCAAATCATCTTAAGATTACTCTCTCTAACCTTATCTGTCACTGGAACTATAACAACCCTATTACAGATATATCTATTTCACATTTTTCCTCCAAGTGCAAACCTACTCATTCACCTATGCATTCCCATCTCCGCAACACTTAACTTTGCATTATGCTTCTCTTTTATAGGCCAACATTTCGCGTCATAAAACATTACTAGTCTCACCACCATCTTATAAAATTTTCCTTCAATTCTAAGCGATAATTTTATCACATAATAGGCTCAATGCATTCCTCTACTTCAATCATCTACCTTGAATTTTAATCCCATCTATATAAGCATCACTTTGAATAATAGACCCGAGACATCTAAAACTTTTACTCCTTTTAATGACTTGGCCACCCGTTATTACATCCCCACCACTAGATCTACCACTACTAAAATTACATTCCATGTATTCAGCATTAGATCTACTCAAGCAAAGCCTTCAGACTCTAAAGTTAACCTCCATAATTCATGTTTTTTCTAAATTTTCTCTATTCATACCCACAAAAAGGATATCATCAGCGGCATGCATAAACCAAGGTTCATCTTCTTGTAAATGTCCAGTAAAAACATCCATAAATAAAACAAAATTTTATGGGCTTAAAGTTGAACCTTGATGCCAACTTAAATTGGAAAACACTTGGTTAATTCTCCTATTCGAACGCAAGTAACAGCTCCGACATACAATTCTTTAATGACTTTAATATAAGTCATATTAACACCTTTCTTTTCTAGAATTCTCCAAAATATTTCTCTTGATACTTTATCATAAGATTTTTTTTAAATTAACAAAAATCATATTTAGGTCATTCTTACCCACTATACTTTTCCATCAAACCTCTCAATAAATATGCAGCTTTCATAGTAGACTTACTGGGCATAAATCCATAGTGCTTTTAAGAAATGTCTTAACCTATTACTCCCTCATAATTTTAATGTATGACACATTAACTTTTACTTAATAATTTACACACTCTTGTGCATCCCCTTTATTATTAAAAATTAGAACCAAAATACTCTTACACCACTCCTCAGACATTTTTTTAGTTTTTAAAATAATATTAAGCTATGAAATTCTCAAATGTCCTAAATATGTCCACATTTCTATTGAAATACAATCAGGTTCTACTGATTTTCGATCTTCATTTTCTTTAAAGCCTCCTCAATTTTTAGTTTACTAATGTGATGATAAAAATAAAAAGATTTATTATTATTAGCCATATTAAGTTACTACGCAATTTTAGAACCTTCATTAAAATTTTATCAAAATATTTCATCTATCTATGTTGAATATTCTTATCTAAGAAAATACATTTTGATTATAATTCTTAATACACTTTAATTGAACTAAATATTTATTTTTCATCTCTCTTTGTTTCACTAAGTTATAAATGTATTTTTAACCCTCTTTAGTACCTAATTCAATATAAAGATCATTGAAAGCACAATTTTTAGCATCATAATATATTATTTTAAACTCCCTACGGATTACTTTATATTTTTCCAATTCTCAAAATGTTTACATTAAAGAAAAATTTTATAACAATTTTTTTTATATTTTATCTTTTCTTACACACTATTATTCCACCACCAACTATTTTCATTTATACAATTTTTTTTCTTTTGATTCTCTGAATAAATCTTTTGCAAATTAATAGTGTTTGTTACTTTATCTTACAAAACATTAGTTTCTACATGAGCATCTCAAATCTTAAGATATTGAAATTTACTGATAAAAATAATTTTATTTGTCTCTAAGTGCCCCCATTTAATTCTACAAAAAAAAAATATTTTATGGTATTTTTCATCTTCCAATCCTTCATCTTAAAATTCAAAATCAAGACTCTATGTTGAATACTTAAATTTTTATATGGAATGAACTCACAAACTTTACAATCTCGAAGATCTATTTTTCTCATACAAAAATAATTAATGTGTTTTATTAAATCTATTCTTACAAATGATAATATGCTCACCTCTTTTCTTAAATAAATTATTAGCAATAAAAAAATCTAATATAGTTATACATTCTCCATTAGTCATTCCAAAACCGTAACCACTATTTATATTTCTAAAAGCTTCAATCACTCCACCAACATGTCGATTTAACTCTCCTCTAAGGTCATTCCAAAATTTTTCTTTAGAACATATACATAAACCAACTTGAAGGGCATATACACTTAGAACATTAAAAATATTAGTATCAACAGTAATCTTTAGGGTCATAATTGTATCTCAAATTCTATTAATTTTTATAACATTATCTTTCAAATTCTTATTTATAATTACACCTACACTATTTCTGGTACAGCTCCTACCTGAATAGCAAAGTTTAAACTCTAAGCTATCAACCTTCTTGGTTTTTTTCAATCTATTTAGTTTCTTGAATAGATAATATATTTATGCTCCTATAAAGCATAATATCAACTAATTACATTAATTTATCAATGAGCAAATCTATATTCCAAGTTTTTATTCTAATAATATTATTTTCATAGATTAACTTAATTGTCTGCATCCGCCCAAAATATGGGAACCATTACTTACTAATATTATACCCTAACATCGGTGTACGGGCACTTGTGCACTTTTCATTGTACTCAGATCATACAAAACGTCTCTTTTATAGGACGCCCTAGTATTTACACAATAATTTAAAAGATACATGTTATGAATTTTTTATAAAATCCTATGTTGGTTATTGATTACCTAAAGCAACACTTCACTTTCGCATTCGGAGCCTGTGACCTGACAGAATGAACATATAGAGACATTAAAAAAATTTAGATGAAAAACGAACAACGCAAGATACAATACATGGAGGGGAAGATATTATCAAGAGCAATTGAAGGAAGAAGATTAATGCAATGCCAATAAGCAACTAAACATTATCCCATAATTACAGTAGAATATTCAAATGGAAACTCAAATTTTAAGCTACATTGAATAAATGATGATAAAGTTCAACAACTGCTTTCCATTAAGTGTATAAGATGAGGTCCAGTGAATGATTCTATTATAAATGCAAAAATAAAATTAATAATAAAGAATTAAACTGCATAAATTTTAAGGTATGCGAAGCATGAAGAGTCTTGATCGTAATATTAAATTGAACTTTAAGTTCATAATACAAATGTGAAACATAGATAAAACCTTAAAGTAACACTTTTAATAAATAAAACCAAGTAATACTACAATGATCATTAAGAAAAAGAAACTATTTAAAACTCATATGGATAAAGAAAGACCCAAAAAAAAAGAAACTAACTCTAAAAGGATACTTTTAGGACTTCATATAGAGAAAGGAAAATTCATCCAATGATGCCTACAAAGTTCACAAGCATTACATCAAAACTTAGAGAAGAGGTAATATGTACTCCCAAAATTTTTAAGGCTAAGAAAGACCCAAATGACAATACCATTAATAATAAGTGATGTCATAAAGAAGGTTGATAATATTGGGAAAAAAGTATAACCCAATTCAAGTAAAGAGAGCAAAAGGAAAACACATTATTAATTTCATAATTTATCCAATTGATGGATATGACATGTCATTAGTTGGTGTGTAAAAATTGGAACGCATAAGAGTAAGTAATCGTAGAAAGAATAAAATAATGAAAAGTTGTTTTCTCAGAAGAAAATGGTGTATACTAAGCAGTGAAAATAAATGAAATAAAAATTATATATGAATATTAAAAATTTTTAATTAGGAAATACTACTAGATAAAAAAATTCCAAAGGGTTGTTATTAACTAAGAGAAGTTTATCAACAGAGCGAGATTTAGGTTTTAACTTTCACCAAGATAACTATAATTGGTTGACCATGTTAATTTGATCGATAGATTTAGATTTTAACTTTCACCAAGATAACTATAATTGATTGACATGTTAATTTGATCAAGCAGAACAAATAAAATAGCTATAAACAGACCAAAAAATGTCCTCTGTTATCCGCCCAAAAAGCTAGAAAAACTAACTTATCAAATACAACATATCATCATCTCCAAGTTAAATTCAATGCTTGTATATTGCACTAAATGGATTACACAACTAAAAGACATACATACTCAATCACAACTAACTTATTTGTCACTGTCAGATTTCAAACAAAATTTTTTATCAAGCAATTGACCCAAACAAATACAAAATAATAAGCTCAAGTAGAGATTATACACTGCTTAAAATTTAAGGAAAGAGATTCAAAAAACAATTTTCATGAAATATGGCAATCGGCGCAAGAAGAGGTTAAAAACTATCAAATAACCATGTAAGGATAAAATAATCAAATACTTGTCATTTAAAATATTTGGAGTTGTCGCGACTCAAAGGAGACGCATCAAGATACTGAGGTTTGCAATGAAACACACTAACGGACCATAAATCCCTCAACCACAAAAGATAGTTGGTAAATTTAAATTTGATAGTAGTATCGATAGTGAAGGAGAGTTTTGTCTTAAGAATAGTTGGAAAAATCATGACATCGTGATATGAGATGAACAAAGAATTTAAGTGAAAATTAGAACATAAAAATAATAAAGACAATGAAAGGATAAATCAAATTAGAGAAATGCATATAGAAAATACGTGTTGTAAAGACATTTGCTTGCATCAACTAGGGCAGTAATAAGTTTTGTGNAAAGACATTTGCTTGCATCAACTAGGGCACTAATAAGTTTTGTGGCAATGAGAGAAGGTGAAAAGGTTGCAGTGCAAACGAGCAAAAAGGCAAGAAAGAGCAAATAAATGAGTGAGAGGGAGCAAAGCAGACATAGCACACTCATGCACAAGCAAGGCAACAATGCACGAGCTCAGGTGGAAGCAAGCAAGTCACTAATCAATGAGAACATGATAATGAGTCTTAATAGAGTCGATCAAGCAAGCAAACAAGGGAGTGAAAGCGTGTATGAGAAAATATGAAGAAAGCACAAGATTCACGATGACAAAGAGTTGAGGGCTTGGGGATGACACAGGAGCCATGGCCGTATTAACCACTTTTTGATACCATTTTGAAGAGGGAAAATAGTCTACGTTATGTTGAAGAGGGAAAAATTGGAAGAAAATAGTCTCAGTAATGAGAATAAAATCATACAAAGAAATATATCTAAAATTAATTTGACTAACTAAAGTTTTATCACACAATTTTCAATCAAGTACTTCCAACTAAGCCAGGATAAACTATCATAAGCATCCCATTTGGAAGGTAGGATATTTCCACCTGTGTTGTCTGATAAAGAAAACAAAGTAAAATGTCTGACCTAATTGTTTTAATTTTGATATGAACCTTTATTTGCCGAATAATCATGTTTCAAGAATTTGATTAAGTTTTCCATTCCAATAAAATTGTTATAGCACAATTTATACGCTAATGTTGCACATAGATATCAAGAAGAAAGATCAAAAAGAAAAAGGGTAGAATGGCAGACGATTGTTCGACGTCTAAATGAACATCCATAATAACCAAAGTTTATATAGGTTTCAAGATGATCATTCCGCGATACTACCATGCCTAATGAAATATAAGTAAAAGCAGCTGAGCCTTGAGATAAATAAAAATCAAAATGGCTTTTCTTTGTTTGACAATACTTAACTCTATATCTTGCTGAGCTGCAGTCCATCCAGGCTCATAAGCTTCAAGAAAACCAATCTTTGACTTGTTGGGAAGGTCATGGGGATGAACAAATGGTACCCCTGGTGGCCACCCAATCTCCATTCTTATACTTCCACATGGACTGTCCCGTGATTGTATGTGACCTTCACACTCTTTGAGATTACAAAATCTAAGTTTGATGCCTTTCTTGTCAGCAATATCCTGGACACGCTCTTTAAGGACCCTCTGAGCTTCAAGCCGTAGTCTCTTAGAAGGTGGCAATGGCTTGCATCTTGTGCTATTCTTCTTCCTCTTCATTGGTTTCATTGCTGCAGGAACACCGGTTCCAAAGATTAACCAAAAAGGGAAGGTCAAGACTTCTAGTAAGGATAGCACAAGAAAGAAAAAGGAAAGAAAACTCTAATGGATTTTGAAGCAAAAAATAGATCACGCAATTGGTTTAATGACATGAACTGCAAAGAAAATCCAACAGCATATCACGATATAGAATCAAAATGACAACAGAATATAGAAGTAATTGGAGGACATCAAGAATTTCAATTCAATAAGACAAGCGCTCCATAGACAGAAATCTGAAAGCATTTAGATTGTGGCAGGGAATGATGGATTTTAATCTACAAGTTGAACACAACACGAAGTTTCTAATTTTTTCAGCAATGGGAAATGTTTCAGAAACTGGAAACAAGGATCAGGCATTGTAATCATCACAGAGGAAGGTGTAAGACTTCNAGATATAGAATCAAAATGACAACAGAATATAGAAGTAATTGGAGGACATCAAGAATTTCAATTCAATAAGAACAAGCGCTCCATAGACAGAAATCTGAAAGCATTTAGAATGTGGCAGGGAATGATGGATTTTGATCTACAAGAATGAACACAACACGAAGTTTCTAATTTTTTCAGCTATGGGAAATGTTTCAGAAACTGGAGACAAGGATCAGGCATTGTAATCATCAGAGGAAGGTGTAAGACTTCAGGCACCGGAAGCCCCACTAATATGAGTTAGTTTTTGACCACAAGTTTATCCTTCAAACCTTCGAGACAGCCAAATATTATTAGAATCAACAAGCCTCCTTGGACGGCACAAAAAAAACCCAGATTTGTGGGCGCTCTCCCAAAAATTCCCACAATGTTCTTGAGCATTCTTGCCTCGCTCTGTCCNGTAAGACTTCAGACACCGGAAGCCCCACAAATATGAGTTAGTTTTTGACCACAAGTTTATCCTTCAAACCATCAAGACAGCCAAATATTGTTAGAATCAACAAGCCTCCTTGGACGGCACAGACAAAACCCAGATTTGTGGGCGCTCTCCCAAAAATTCCCACAATGTTCTTGAGCATTCTTGCCTCGCTCTGTCCCAATTGTGTCCTCAGAAGATTCCCTAAAATGCCCTTAAACACACTTCTTGATAAACAAAAAGAACTCTGACTTCCCCATTTATCCTCCCTCCAAAAAAAAGAAAAAGTAGTCAGGAGTCAAAGTTACTCGATTTAACTCACCAAGTAGAATAGTAGAGCAACTAAAATTGGTAAGCAAATAAATTTATCAAAATAATAATTCAATAAAGAGAACCTGAAAGAGCACATTATACTTGCACATGTATATGTAGGCATACACGGAAAGAATTCCATTATAAGGGCTTGTGCGTAGCATCCCAGAATTTAGATGCAAAACTTCTCATGCAGTCCAAATGCAGACTAATAGTACTGATTGAGATTCAAATGCCAGTTTGCCTGCATGCTGGTAAATGTCAACATTTACATAAGAATTGAGCTAGGCTTGAAGGGGCCAAAACTCATCCAACACTTGCTTCCTAAGTGGTCTAATGTCACCATCATCACATACATTTTTTTAAAAAAAAAGTTCCAACAAGTAACAAGTTCTAATGGCAAGCTAGATGGCAACAACTAAACGTTCACAGTAAAATCTAATACACTTTGAATGATAAGTATATTAATTGTAACTGCAATAAGAATATGAGGGGTCTAAGTAATTTGCTATTTCAGAGGAACCTATGATTAATAGATTTCTCGAAAAAGCCTAAAGCTTGCAATACTTCTGCCTTACTTGGGTTTTCCTCACACAGGCTTCCAACAGATTTGCAAGGTTTCGAGAACTTTGAAGTTGCAGAAATCGCAAAGATTGAACCAGTTATCTGCATTATGACAATCTATTGATATTCGAAAATTCCCAATATAAATTTTGAATTGAAAGCTAGTTGACTTGATCGGAGTTTGCATTTACATGTTTAGGAGATAACTTTAAATTTGAAGTGAGAATGATGTTTAATGTCATTTCTCTTTTAAAAATGAGTCTACATCCGTTGCAGGACCATGAATATTCGCTTCCGGAATTGGCTTATATTGTGAAACTTCAAATATCGAGATTGTGGCACTGCACGAGTTCCATAGTAGATTTTGTGTTGATCCAAGTAAAACTGTCACTGTAATCAACCTGAGGTTTCTTCAATTGGTGATTTTCCAGATAAATTTACAGCTTTTTAGCATTGTTTTGTAGTGGCTCCTCGTGTAAAATCAGGGTCATATTTAGTGGTTGCTTCCCGAGTTATTTTGTGATTAAAGAAAAGAAGCTGCAGCATGTAAAGAAATAATCCGATGTTAAATAAAATTTTATTTTAAATGTACAAATCCTTTTTGGGGGTTTAACTCCTTGATAATATGTGAATCTCTCTCTTCGTACAAGCATAAAACTTGATTTATGATGACATCTTTTCCTCTCCACTGTTCTTCTATGCCTTTCAATTGTCAAACTCTATACATGCTCCACATTCCGATGTAATGAAATATTTTGATAATGAAACAAAGGCATCGCACACAAAGAAACCAATTAAGCTTATAGATTAAGTTGCAAAACAGATTTTTTTTAAACTTTAACACACTATGAGAATCAAAATTTTAAACAACTCGATGGATCACGAATAAAATAGCAAATAACATCAAATACATCAAAGTTAAGATGCTCCATGTGCTGGCAAACCTGCCCAAATGTTGTCCTATCAAAAAATTGACTCCACAGAGATGTACAAGGCATCGAATTTACTCAAAAAAGGACCTTGCAAGATCAACTCGATAAAATATGATGAAGATGATGATCCACATATGCAAAGTCAGACAAATCTGAGTCAATGCTGTCTTAATTGATGTCTAAATTGCCTAAAGGATGCTCGTTCGAAAAAAAAAAAAAAGGATTACATCAATGCATTCAAAGCATCAAAATTATTAGAGGAAGTCTTACAAAGGATTTGATCGAATACAACAACGACAACAAAGATCAAATGTGACATTGTGACAATCAGATCGAATTGTCTCGACAACCGTCAAAATTGCACGAATTATATCCGTTTGCAAAATAGACTTGTTGAAACTTTGAAAATACAAATATTGTCTAAAATGGGCACGCATATTATCTAGGTTTCATGCACGAATGCAAAATACAACATTATTCGCACATTAATTGATGACAAACAAAATGATGCTTGATGACAATGAAATTTTTTAGATTTAATTAAGAAAATAGAGGTGAGAATTTATTTTCATTTTTTAAGTAATATATATATATATATATATATATATATATATATATATATATATATATATATATATATATATATNCTTCATACAACCTCTTCTCCTCACCCTTTTGTACTACCTGAAATTAAAAAAAAAAAGAAAAATCAAAATGGTATATTGTCCTTGCCCTCACTCTTCTCTCTCACGCCCACACTACAACAAAACCACACCTCTCATCTTCTCCCAAAACGAAGTACTTATGTCCCTCTCCCCAGCCGGCTTCTCTCGCTAGGTGTTGCAACCCTTGCTCCTCCAATTTGGCACAATAAAATCCTCTCCTCCAGCGCAAACTTCCCCACTCATCCTCGTTTCCCTCCCTCTCTACCACTCCAACTATCTCTGGTTTGCCCCTTAACTACCACAGCAACTACATCCACAATAACTAAAACCTAGTTCATGCATCTCCGTTCTCACACACAGCAAGCCAAAACACATCAGCCTGCTTCTTGTCTCTCTTGTCCTCCTAAAGCTTTTGTTATTTCGTCATTTGTTTTTATTCATAGCTTCATCAACATAATTGGATCCTTCTCACCATCAACAAATTCTGAATATCTTCACTGAAGTCTCCGTAATTGACAGAGTATAATTAAGACAGCTAAAAAGAATCATTTTCATAATATTTTTCTCATTAACTTCTCTTCTGATATTTTGCCTAAGAAATTCTATCTCATACTTGAGTAAACAGCCTCAAAAGATTGTCGTAACTCTTTAGATCTTTATCGGTCGGATAATAAATAGAAAATCTTATAACTATCAATCAGATAATTTATTTATGTGTGAATTCTCAAGATTATATAAGCAGAATTATGTTGTAGCAAGTGTCCCATCTTCTAAAGCATTACTTTAATAATGAAAAACTTATAGATACCAGTAAAGACATCTCCTTTTCTCCATTAACATCCTCCCTGCAACTTTATAGGAACTTACAGTATATGCAATAACTTGAACAAAGCTCTCTCTAACTTCCTCAACAAACTCAATAAACATTTTAAATAGTATTTGTGTATATTTTACAAATACTGATACATCAACAGATTTGAAAAATATAATCATAAAAGAGTTGTAAATAAGATAATTTAAAATAATTTTTATTCTAATATCTAACCAATCATCTGACATTACTGTAACTCTTCGTTTAACCCACGTCTTATTTATTACATCAACAAGATCTAACCATATCATCTAACATCCAAGTTCGTAATCACATCATGATAGGAAGATCTAGTTCAGATTCAAAGTTTTCAACATAGAGAAACATATTCATCCATGGGCTTCTAGTCACATTAAATGAAATTTCATTCTAATGAAATTATTTCGCAATATCTAAAAACAATTTATGTTTGTATTCTTTTGTAAATGTTAGGGGAGGATTTGCTGGAGATTTATCATTTTCATTTTCATTCAAATTCATAATAAATCTATCCATTGACCATAAAGCTCCTTTATTAGCATAGAAAGAACAACTTCCTCTACTGAACCCACCTTATTGGAATCAAAGAACTATTCTTAATCATTTCCTCAATATTTCTTTATCGTGCCTCCCATGAGGTGGTGATATTTTTTAAACAATCTCTGTATCCTTTTTTAACTTTATCTAGTATTTATTCATAAGGTCCAATATTTAAATATGTGCAGACTGAGTCTTCTTTTAACCTCTTAAAACCAGAAGAAATCCTCTTGCCACAAAATTTATATTTCAAGGAAACATAACCCTTCTCTGTTCCTAGAACTTTAACTTAGGTGCCACATTTTCAAATTAGATATTTTCTTCAAACTCCAATAGCAATTTAATAAATAACAAAATAATATATATAAGATAATAACTAACAAATATTAAAAGGGTAAATAATTTAAAAAAAAACAATTGAATCCCAATTGCTAATTTCAATTTGAATTCAAGATGATAACGTCATAGATAATTTATGTTGGATATCAATAGTATCAGAGGGTTGATGAGCTATACAACAAAAACAACAACAACAACAACAAAGCTTTAATCCCACTACGTGTGGTCGGCTACATGAATCCTTTTTCTACATTGTGTCCTATTTAGTATCATATTTTCATTTAGTTCTAATAAATTAAGATCAGTTTTTATACAATAAGCCCAAATCTTCCTAGGTCTAGCTTTGCCTTTCTTAATAAAAGTCGAATCTAAAACAAATGTCCTCCTAATCGGATCATCAGATGGTCAACGTTTAATGTGACCAAACCATCTAAGACGACTCTCTCTAATTTTGTCCATCACTGGAGCTACACCAACCCTATAACAGATATAATCATTTTGTATTATGTCTCTAAGTGTAAAGTCATTCATCCACCTAATCATTCTCATCTTGACAACACTTAACTTAGTATTATGCTTCTCTTTCAAAGGCCAACATTTAGAGCCATAGAGCATTGTAGGTCTCACCACCATCTTATAAAATTTTTCTTTCAGTCTAAGCGGTACTTTTCTATCACACAAAAGGCCCGAAGGCATTCACCACTTCAACCAACCAACTTGAATTCTACTATTAACATCCACCCGAAGCATTCCTCCACTTCAACCAACCAACTTGAATTCTATTATTAACATCCCCATCTATGGCCCGAAGCATTCCTCCACTTCAACCAACCAACTTGAATTCTACTAATAGCATCCCCATCTATAATCACCAAACTTCAACCAACCAACTTGAATTCTACTATTAACATCCCCATCTATATCACCATCGCTTTGGACCGTTTTATAAAACTTTCCTTTCAGTCTTAGCGGTACTTTTCTATCACACAAAAGGCCCGAAGCAAAAGCGATACTTTTCTATCACACAAAAGGCCCGAAGCATTCCTCCACTTCAACCAACCAACTTTAGTACTTTTCTATCACATAAAAGGCCCGAAGCATTCCTCCACTTCAACCAACCAACTTGAATTCTCTACCAACATCCCCCATCTATGTCACCATCGCTTTGAACAAAAGACGCAAGATATCTAAATAATTCACAAATTTTTATATTTTGATCACCCAAAATTACACTTTTGTTGCTAGAACTACTACTACTAAAATTACATTCCATGTATTCAGTTTTAGTTCTACTCAAATGAAAGATCTTTAGACTCCAATGAAAATCTGTGTGATATACGTCTTATCTAAGTGCATAAGTAATGTGGTGTGCATTAACAAGTTTAAGTTTTAGATATGTGTGTGTGTGTGTCTATATATATAGATGCAGGTGTTATTAGTAGAATTGAAGTTGATTAGTTGAATTGGAGGAATGCATTGATTGGTCAAATGTGAAGTGAGGGTGATATATATAGCAATGTTAACAGTTGAAGTAAAGTTGGATGGTTGAAGTAGAGGAGTGCACCGAGTCTTGTTCAAAGTGATGGTGCTATAGATGGGTTTGTTACTAGTAGAATTGAAGTTGGTCGCTTGCAGTTGGTTGGTTGACCAAATAATATCGACTTCTTACTGTAAGTATTGGCTAATTTTTATTTCCGTAGTAGTTGCAATGACACATAAAACTATATCTATACTACAGAGGGACATTCGTAATTTGAGAGAATGGATGTATAACAGATTATATCTAGGACGAAAATAACTCACAGATGAGTTTTTCAATGGCATTGAGGAATTCGTGTCGATAGCATCACAGCTGCTCATTTATTGTTCTGAAGATATGTTTTGGTGCCCTTGTGTGAAGCAAAAAAATCAAGCACTTCTACCACACAACAAAGTTAAATTAAATCTTTACCGCAAGGGATTCAAACTTAATTATTGGTACTGGACTGCGTATGGTGAGCAAGAGCCTAATGTTCAATTCGATCAAAGAGGTGCCACGACAAGTTATGCCCCCCATGCAAAGGAATTTGATCCTGACACTTATGAAGAAATGGTTCATGATGCTCGGAGAACTCAATTTGTTGGGAGAGTTTAACACAACCGAAACATCGAATAATGAATAACAACAATTCTATGACTTAATGAACGCTTTACAACAATATTTATAGAATGATTGCACTTCAAATAGAGAGTTATCAATAGCGCTGAGAATATGGACCATCAAATTTGGTTTTAACATGCCCAAAGAAACATTCAATCAGGTAAAAATTTTATTAAAAGAGACGAACCCTGCAGGAAATTTAGTGTTGGATGATCTGTACAGAACAAAAAAGTTGGTTACAAAATTAGGGTTATGATGTGCGAAGATCAATTGCTATGCTAATGGGTACATGATATTACAAGGTCGGTGTAGTCGAGATGACTTGCTGATTTTGTGATGCGGATTGATTCAAATAATGGGGGAGAAAGAAAAAAAAATCAGAAAAATACTCCTTACAAGTGTTTATTTTATTTTCCGCTCATATCTTAGCTTCAGTGATTGTTCGCTTCTATGCATACAGTCTAACACATGACTTGACACAGTATTGGATCTGTTGATGATAACTTAATGAGTCATCCGTCGTATGGTGTGGCCTGAAGATATTTTGACCATGCTTATTCGAATTTTCCAGTTGAAGTACTAAATGTTAGACTTGGATTATGTGCGGATGGCTTCACCCCGTACAGTCACGCTGCAATCCCACACTCTTGCTAACTAGTGATCATTACGCCATACAATTAGTCCCATGATATATGCATGACTATACCGTTCTTATTTCTGATGTTGATCATACCAAGTCCACCTACCCTGAAGGAGAAAATCGATGTCTACTTACAACTTTTGATTGAAGAGCTTCAAATGTTATGAAAGTTGGGTATGCTTACGTATGAGATCGCTATGAAGCAGAATTTTCAACTGAGAGTGGCTCTTATGTGGACAATTAGTGATTTCTCAAACTATGGGTTGTTAGTTGGTTGGAGCGCGGCTAGAAAATTGTCCTTACTGCATGGATATTCAAAGACATTTACTCTGAAATATGATAGGAAAAACAACTGATTATTACCAGTTTAGAAGGGACAGTGATTATAACGCACAACTAGACGAAGCGCGGCACATTTGGGATCTTTTGTATTGTAAGACTATTCTTATTAGACATAATCTCGATGTTATGCACATTGAGTAAATTTTTTTGATGATATCTTCAACACTATGATGGATATCAAGGATAGGACAAAATATAATGTGAAAGCTATACTGGATCTGAAAGAGTGTTGCAAAATGAGGGACCTTAGCGCTTCAGAAGACAAATGAAGATAAATTAATAAAGCCTAAAGTTACGTATTGTCTAACAACGGATCAACGAAAGACAATTTTTGAGTGGGCGAATTCTCTGAAGTTTCTCAGTGGTTGTGTTTCAAATTTAAGCCATTGTTTTAAATCGGGAACAGGTAAGTTATTTGACATTAAGAGACACGGCTGTTATATATTTTTACAGTGCTTATTACCCATTGCATTACATGCACCGTCGAAGCCGGTACTTGATCCCTTGACCGAAGTCAGTATACTCTTCAGAGAGTTGTGTGAGAGGACAGTGAATGTTGACTCGTTAAGACATCTTCATTCGAGTGTTCCCTTGTTATTATGTAAACTTGAGCGGATATTTCCTCCTGGTTTCTTCGACTCTATGGAACATCTCCTTATACATCTATGCTACAAGGCTATGCTAGAGGTCTAGTGCAGTAGAAATAGATATACCGCTACGAGAGGTATGTCTTCCTGATGCAAACATTACAAGTAGCATTTTATTTCACACTTAACGACCACCATATTCAATGTAAACATTATGTGCTGCAGATTTTTAAATAAAGTCAAAAAAATTGTTAAGAATAAAGCACATCCTGAGGTATCAATATGCGAAGCATATTTATTGCAGGAGAAGATAACTTTCTGCTTATATTATTTTAAGTAAGGTCATCAAATAATTCATATTGTAGGTGACATGGCTCCACAACCAGAATTATCTGTATATCAAATATCAGGTGAGCCATCAGAGAGGTATGGCACATGATATCTAAGCGATAAATGGATTCGGGCAGCTGCATTGTACGTCCTAATGAACTCTGACGAAGGTCAACCATTTATACAGTAAGATTCACGGTCATCAAACTCAATGCATACTGTCATTAATTATCGAGAATGTTAGTTATATACTGACTAATTCGAAAATACAAATAACAATATTGTGAGTAGATTATTCATCGACAGTTTGGACATGAAAGATGAGTCTCTGATAAGCAGGAAGGTCGAAGCAGAATTTCCAACATGGTTCAAATAATACGTACGTACAATGAATACTTTTAATCACATGTGCATAATATGATTGTCGCGTTTAAATTTACACTAATAGTACCTCTATATTTGTTATAGGTTCACAATACAGCCAACGGAATCACGGATCAAAGATTATTAGATCTTATCTATGGACCTAATAGAGGTGTAACTACATGACAGATATTTGATGTAAATGATTATATATTTCATACAAGCTCCTTGTATGAAGGAAAAAAGACATAACAGTGGTATCGTTGTTAAATAAAACACACACACATACTGCGATATTTGCTATTATGGTGTACTTGACGAAGACATTCAATTACAATATCCAAGTAACGACAGCTACATTGTATACTCGTTCAACTGTCGGTGGTTCGATCCTGTTCCGAATCGAGGAACCTGAATACTCACGCCTTATGATATCATTAAGGTAAATTTGAACAGATAATATGTGAAACTTGATCTCTTTGCTCTGACACGCCAAGCTACACAAGTTTATTATCTTCAATACCCTAATAGAGTAAGGGATAAAGTTGATTGGGCTATGATTGTGAAGAAAAAACCAAAGAAAACTATTGAGTTGTATAGCTCTATAAAACTAATTCACCAAGAGAAAAATATGCATATTTCTACCTTCAGGGCAGTAGAAATAATAAAATGTTTTCGCTAGAGGATACCACGAGAATTTTTGAAGAGGTTGCTAATGGTTTGGATGAGGATGATATGAGTGAAAACAAAATTCAGTTTCATCTTCGATGGCGAGTTCTTTTGATGAAATTTAATAACAAAGGTACATTTTAGATTAGTTATTACTACTGCTACTTTCTGTCTTTAACTTTTATTAGTTTGAGACATAGCTATTTACTCTCGTTTTCTTGTTTTTAGAAATAACTGCTACTTGTGTTTTACCTTTACTGCACTTTTCTTTCTGCTTATGATTATATTTTCAGCCAATAATAATCTTTTTAATGTCATTCTTTTGTTTGCAGATGGCCACAAGTGGTGCAGGTAATCAGCCACCTCATAGACCCAGTGTTCTGGGGACCCATAAGACCACCTACCATAGTAGGAAGAGGTCTTTTACTCTCGTCGATGCTTCCACTGCTACTGCACCTTCTATGGCACCACCTCCCCCACCGGCTGCTGCTATACCTCTTACGGTACCTCATCCCCCACTCGTTGTTGCAAACCCTTTTGTAACACCTACCCGCGCACCTGATGATGTCCTATCTCCTGTGACGCATGTTGCTCCCTCACCTGCTGTTGGCATAGCTTTTGAGCCTGACTCGTCGACTTCTGCCCCTCGATGGTACACTTACTGCTAGAGGGGAACTCATAAGATATTTTTAACAGTGTATTATATTTATTCATGTTATATGTATTTTGGTAACTAAATTGCCACCAAATTGTCCGTCACCTACATCGCAAAGATTATCAGGAGCATGTACGATGAGCCCTATCTGCGTGGAAGTTGATACTTGTAGCCACTCGTGACAAGTGGTTCCGAGAATTTGAGGTACAATCATGTAATTTAACTAATATTTGTAAATTTGATTTAATTTTTTATACTAAAACATGGATTATTTTTTTTACATTGCAAAGGTCCTTCACCTGGCTCCCAAAGCACCAAAACCAAATAAGTCAAATCTTTGACATTCAGGCAAGCATCGCATAGCTGACTTGTTCACGACAACCTGCCGGAGGAGCGAGCGGCTTTCCTGGATTGGTGAGGGGATTTGGCATCAATTGACCGTAGCTTGGGCCTCTCCTGATTACGAGAGAAGGCAGACAAACCAGGCGACGGAGTATTCCAAGGGAACTACACTTTATATTGGCATATTAGTCTCCCATACAGAGCGCTCCAGGAGGCTAGTAAAACTTTTTTAGATATTTAAATATTAATTCAATTTTTGAAGTAATTTTTTAATGTCAACCATTTTTCATACGCTAAATCAACCAAGAAGTTAAGTCGTGATCCCTCCGTTGCGGAACTGCAAGTCCGAATTCATCGCGCCCAAGGACTGCGTAGTAGGTCTCGGAGCATTCCAAGCGTATTGTTGTAAGTTAAAAACCTTATATTAAAGGTTTATTTTAACTTTTGAAAGTGTCAATTGAACGTTGGTTTTCATTATTGAGGAGTTCAAAACGCTTCGGGAGAGGCACTTGGCCACTCAAGCCCAGACTAACACCAGCAACAGCGATAGTCAGTCTACCACTACGCGGTCCGAGTACAAGCTTTGGACCCAGGCAGTAGGGAGGAAGAAGGGGAGGATTTATTGTCTTGGAGTGAAGGGCATAACCTTCGAGGCCGAGCTCTCCTGTGGTCCCATTCTTAGTTCCCCGAGCTTCTCACAGCCAGACCAGGAGGCTCTTGCCAGGCAAGTTGTTGCAATGAACGAGGAGATCCACAAGTTGCACGGGCAGAAACTACAAGGCCAATATAGAGTCAAAGACCCTATAGCCCGCATGGCGGAGACCTTAGCAGATAGTTAGGGCAAGCAGCCAATGACATTTGTGCTGCAGAATGATGGAGATGATGAGTAGTCTTTTTAATGTTTCTTTTATTTATAAGCATTACATTAAAACATTTGTTGTGAAACTTGTTAGATTAACTTTACTATTCTTATTTGAAACGATTTGTGAAAGTATATTTATTTTATTAATAATATTGTTTATGGATTTTATCTGTGATATGGCTATTTCTAATGTAGTTTGTAATGTGGAATGTATTTTTGTGCAGGTTGTGAAAATTAAATTGATATTTTAAATCTTTTATTCTGTGTAACAGGTTTGCGTTGGATTTGCGTTTGTTTTCAGGAGCAAAATTCGGCGCTACATCCATGATATTTTTTTGTCGTTCTACGATATTTTCCAACCCAAATGAGACGGTTAATTTGACGCTAAGATTCATCGTCAGACATTTTGACACAAATTTCGACTCACGTCACACATAAATTTGATGCTAATACGATGCAAATTATTTGTGTTAGAATATTTTGACGTAAATTAGACAAAAAAAAAATTATTGTGCCCCAATTTAACGTCGAAAGAAATCAGATGCAAATCCGAAGCTAATTTGCGTGATCTATCTGACACAGATGTGTTAAATTCCTATAGTGAGGGTTTTACAATCGAACAAATTTGGTCGTATGATGGAGGACTGTGAAAGGCCTCAAATGTCAAAGAGGCTACTCGTGTGAAGGAAGCAGAGGAAAAAGCCTCTAAGAGAAAACTGGGAGATAAGCTTGCCCTTTCAAAGAGAGGGTAAATCTAAGGGGAATCACAAAAGGTGGTTGCCGCTAGCACAGATACTACAGGTGCAAATTCTAATTTCTCTAAGTCTAAAAAGGTCATCGTGATACAAAATGTGTCAACCGGGGAAACCGCTATTATTGCACGAAAACCTAAAAGTTTTTCATCGAAAGCAGGTGAGGCAAATTGGCACCATCTAACCGAAGATCTAGTGCTCTAAAGCCCAAATTGCTAGAGGTGAAGTGGGGACATCAAATGTTCCGCCTCCGACCAGCACACACCCATCCTCATCACAACCAACTGATCGTTGTCCAACTGATTCCTCATTTCCCGATCTGCCCACACGGGCCGAAGCCAACCACCACTCTCCCATCGATCTGCTGAAATTTTCATTCTGAACAAGAACAATGCCTACTTCGGAATCAGTCCCTCATTCCCATGATGACAAGGAGCCGTATCCCTCCAATAAAGAGGTAAAAGGAAAAGCTCCCATAGAAGTTGTTGACACCCCAACTACTCTGAAAAGAAATTGTGATTTTGAATGGCATCTAATGCAATGTGCGGCCGAAAAGATCTTCATCAGTTCCTACCGCCAGTATTTTATGATTGATTTGACAAATGACTAGTTCCCTGACAACCCAGAGGTTGATAACATTCCCGTGCTTCTCTCCGAAGTGGTGTGGTCAAATAAATTTGAGAAAGTTCTGAATACGCTCAATCACGAGGAGCTTCGATAAAATTCTGTTCGGTACCACCTAATGGCAATGGATACAGCACTCTTCCAAACCCCGGGCTTCGATAAATCTGAACGATCCTTAGCTAAGGTTGAGGATAAAGTGGTATCTTTAGAAAATCGATTAAAATAAGAGAAACGGGACATGAGAATTATGGAATGTCGGCTCAGGCTTTCACCTTTAGGAAGAAATAATAATGAGCTCAATTTCAAGGAAAAATTGGACACTCTGGGAAAAGAGAATGAGGAATCGAAGGCGGCTTTGTAGAAATCGGTAAATCAATAAGAGCACGTTGCCAAAATTTCTCACCAGTTTTGTAGGGGCATGGCATTTTTGACCGACAAACTTATTGAACATGAGTTTATCGATCCAAAATATGCCAACCCAAAAGAATTTGCAGTCCTCTTCATGATATCGAGTGTTTCTTTCCTAGTCGTGGGAGTAACAAGGAAAAAAGGAGAAGAATTTCACTGAACCTGCTAAGGAAAAAGGTGAAGAGGTAAAAGGAAGTTGGGCAAAATTATTTTATTGGATTTTTCCACCTGTCAATTTGTCCGTGGGCGATGAAGTGAGGCAAATTTTAGATCAATCACTTGACTAGCAAATAAATCTATCACTCCTTGGCAAGTAAATTGTCTTGTCTTCGATAACGATAACGAGCAGTAAATCGTGCGGAAAAATGATGTCCATCATGATAAAATTCGGAACCGCTTCCGCAGTGATCCGACAAGCGGCTTGGCTTCAACACAATTTGAAAAATAATCTACTACAACAAGTAGGATTTTTTGTTGAACTTTTAAATGGCGGAAAGGACCCAAGAATATCCTATCCCCAAGTGGCAAACGATCAGGTACTGGTGATCTGTAGGATTTTAAGAGCAGATTGGTGATGTTGAGTAGCATACTTCTGACATTGTTCGTGGGCCAAAAGTAAGCATTCCGCATCCCTCAAGAGCGTGGGCCAAAAGTAAGCTTGTCGTTGAACTCGATACGTTGGTGTCTTGCCTCTCGAATGACTTCCACATTCTCCTGAATTCACGTCTCAAAAGACATCTTAAATTTCATCTTCTCTCATGCACCTTATGTACATAGAAAAAATTGACCGTCTGAACAGTTTTCCTTCGATCATTAAAGACATAGCAACTTTTATCTTAAAATGCCTCAAAGCATGATATCTCTAACAGTATTCCTTTTCAAGGTATAGGACATAAAGATACATCCAACATTTGATGTCTTCTATCGTCACTTCCGTTTCTTTGGGTTCTTCGATTGCCAGTCGGATAAGCCATTGTGGTGCTCTGCCTAAGCTGATGCGCTTAGATAAATGTCTGCCACCTAATTTTATTCCTGATCGACATGCTCAATTCTAAAGTTGGTAAATTTTTCATTCTTATTTCCCCTTATTCAGATATTTGGTCATCATCTCATCTCTGACTTCAAACTTTCCATTTACTTGGTTGACGACAAATAATGAATTTCGAGCACTTATTTCGTATGCTAAATGCAATCCCGCGATTAAAGCTTCATACTCCACTTGGTTATTGGTAACCTCAGACTCTATTGTGATCGAATAATAGAGGTGCTCTCTGACTGGACTGTCAAGAGCCAATCCTAGCCCTGCAATGGATTGTTTAGAAGCTTCATCAATATGTAGAGCGCATACCTGGTCGTTATTTGTGCTTCTGTCATTCAATTCAACAACTTCAAAAAATCCACCAGGAAGTCTGTGATCGCTTGCGCCTTGAATGTCGTCTGAGGTACGTAGGAGAAATCGATCTCACTCCACAGCCCATTTTAAGAGCCGACCGGAATGTTCCGAACGAGTGAGAACAGACTTCAAAGGATGGTCAGTGATAACCAGTATCGAGTGCACTTGGAAGTACGGTCAGAGCCTACAAGTCAAAACAATCAAAGAAATGTTAGTTTTTCCATCACAAGATACCTGGTTTCAGCTCCTCTTAGGATTCGGCTTGTGTAGTAGACCAAATATTGCTTCCTCTGTTCTTCTCTAACAAGCACTGATCTAACTGCCTCTGGACTAACCCCCAAATATAGGGAGAGTTCCTTGTTGAGTTTTGGGCTTTGGAGTAGCAGTGGAGATGCAGAGAATTCTTCAGACTTTGAAAAGCTTGTTCACATTCCTCTGACTATTTGAAATGCTTGCTTTTCTTTAATGCTCTAAAGCAAGCTACACATTTGACACTCGATTTTGAGAAGAAACGGCTCAGACCAGCTATCCGAACAGTCAATTTCTAAACTTTGCATTTTGTAGGGATGGCATATCCATTAAAGCTTTTATCATTTTTAGATTTACTTTTATGCCTTTAGGAGTTAAAAGAATTGTTGGAGCCATCCAAAATAAGGGTTTCATCGACAAATTGAATTAACTACATCGAGGCAAAGAGCCCCAAGGATGATGCCTCATATGTAAAAAATAAAAGACTCATTTACGATTTTTTTCACCACCTCGGCTTGAGATGCATCTTGAACAATTTTTTAAACCATAATACTAATAATATTCTAGGACCTCATAATTTTTATTTTCTCACATGATCTCATGAGAAATTTAGTCATTTAGACTATCAACCCAAAACGAGTAAGCACTAGCAACATTCGTGAGAAGATAACATATTCATTGTTTTCTATCATACATGCCAATAACATAAAATAGCATGCACTAAAACCCATATTGTAATGAGGCATGCCTCTTATGGATCAATATCGTAAGGCTAAGATAGTCACACTATACGTGCAATCAATACAGTATAGTGCATAGCGCATGATATTTAGTTTATGTTGCATTAGAGTTTAGATAATATCTACTATTTTGGTTTTTATAATTTTATAATTATCAGTATTTAACTAAGTGCTTCATTTAAAATATTTTTCCACTCAACCCCACCATAACCCATTCGAAAGTAAAAAAGCACGAAACTCACAACAACGAAGCTCTCAGCAGCTCAAATCAGCTCACTACCAAGTCCAGCTATCTCAATAGTTGAACCCACTCCAGAGTCTCAATCTCCTCAGTGAGCCAAACATAGCCCGATCACAAATTATATACAGAGCTCTCCTTCATTTTCAAATGCAACCACCCTCGTCCAAAATGAGAACCCAAGATCTCTTCATATTTGATATTTTCTTGCAAGTCAAATTCAATCATCACTCGAGCTAACATAACCCTCCCGATTCCTCCCAACATGTTTTTAATCTTCTCTACTAGAAGCCACAAATCTATCTTCTCTTCAACTAGTATCTCAGCTNGACACTTAGAGACAAAATGCGGAATGAATATATTCGTGATAGGGTTGGTGTAGCTCCTGTGNTCTCTGCAGATTCAAAAACTCCAACTCTCTGATTGAGGAAATTTCTTGTAATGTTAATTATTACAGATTACAAAATGTAGTAGGTCACCAATGAATAGAAAATAGAGAGAGAAACAACACCAAGAAACGAAGGTCTGAGAGATTGAAAATAGAGGGAGAAATACCATCAAGAAATGGAGAGATTATTCCATACAGAGCACTTATGCAGCTCTGCGTGCGGACTTTCGATAATATGTCATCACGTGGAGGTTATTGAAAGGTTATTCAAGTGAAAAAATAGAGATTATTAATGGGTTATTGGAGTGTTATTATGTGGTTATTGAGTGGTAATGTATGAGGCAGAGAATATTGAGGGTTATTAGGGTGCTATTATGAGATTATTGCGGAGTGTAACCACAAAGGTTATTGGGAGGTTACTGAGAGTGTAACAATAGGGGTTATTGTAGCGTTATTAGAATTAATGACGATATTGTATCCGAGTGTGAAATTTATAATATTAAGATATTGGGCGTGTGTGTCTATATATATATATATATATATATATATATATATGATGCGTGCTAGAAAATTCGCGGCGGTAGAGTAATGGATTATCGTCTTAGCGTTGCACGAAAATTCAGCACACACTCAGATGAAAGTGAATCAAGCTATGATCACAC
>JXCR01138015.1:191487-213611 GCA_002079205.1 Phalaenopsis hybrid cultivar
TATATATATATATATATATATATATATATATATATATATATATATATATATATATAGTGAATTATTTTTTTATCTAAAATAGAATTGCCAATTGCCATTCTCCTTAAGATTAAAATGAGATTAGGGTAAAAAAACATTATCAAAATAATGCATTTCTCTTTAGCATCCTTAAATTTTGAAAAATGCATCCTAATAAACTAAATGATGAGCTCATCTGTTAGACGCATTATAAAAGTTATGATATATGATTGATTGTATGTAAAAGCAATTGCAATTTTACAATACAGAGAGTATTAAGTGAGTTTGAATAAAAAATATGGGTTGTTGATCATCTCTTGCATATTGGGCAATTTGATTGGTGAAATAAATTGATGGAGCTCATTTCTTTTTTTTAAAAAATATATATTTATGCCAACCAATCATTTATTGAAGTTTTAAAAAATTTGATGTGTGTACACCATAACTGTCAACACGAATCTCCGAACAACCCAGAGGAAGGTCTCACAACCAAGGCGTCCTACCCTCATACTGTCAACCGCGTGGTTGAGGATCGACCAAAGCGCCATGTCGAGAGGCTCGAGCAACATATCTGATCGATCGAGAGGTAGGCAATAATCATTGATCGCGACTAATCGTTCAATTCGCCTTTACCGCAACAGACAAGATCGACATTTGATTGGGTGTCTCAGACGACCAATATGTATTTCAAAGAGCACAGTCGCCACTCAGCTAATCGCCTCTTTCAGTCGAATTCAAACAAGTCGACCAACCAATTACCGTCATGCTAAAATTTAAGTTGTAAATATAAATATGTCATTAAATTCATATGATTAATAAAAATATCCATTGTACTAAGAGNCCGCCTTTACCGCAACAGACAAGATCGACATTTGATTGGGTGTCTCAGACGACCAATACGTATTTCAAAGAGCACAGTCGCCACTCAGCTGATCGCCTCTTTCGGTCGAAAATTTAAGTTGTAAATATAAATATGTCATTAAATTCATATGATTAATAAAAATATCCATTGTACTAAGAGTGACTTCCATAATCATTCCCACTTCTCTGTGATGGTACAAAATACTCTCCTATAAATAGACGACAAAAATATGAATAAAGGGACCTCTATTGCCGGTTCTCCCAACAGGGAATTATAAACTTATTCTACTGTCATCCTTCCTTCGTCCGACCTTAACTCTCTAGACGTATTCACAAAGGACATATTAGGACCTAATCCTTANTCGGTTCTCCCAACAGGGAATTATAAACTTATTCTACTGTCATCCTTCCTTGGTCCGACCTTAACTCTCTAGACGTATTCACAAAGGACATATTAGGACCTAATCCTAAAAGGTGGTGCGGTGAGCGTTGATAAGCCACAAAAAAGAAGTGGGAAATACTACGAAGGAACAGCTTCCCAAAGAGAGATAACACGCATGGAACCCAATAGAGATATTGCACAACCAAGCGTCCATGCACAACTTCAGGGCTTACAAACCCAAAAGACCCTTAGAATGGAGTAATTGTGATCCTCTGGATANTCCAAAGAGAGATAACACGCATGGAACCCAATAGAGATATTGCACAACGAAACGTCCATGCACAACTTCAGGGCTTACAAACCCAAAAGACCCTTAGAATGGAGTAATTGTGATCCTCTGGATATCAATCCCTTAGAGGAACAACCAGACGTCACTTTTGGAGGACAAATCTCAGGGAGTCCGCCCTCCACCGACGAATCCACCTAATCTAGACAACCAAGTCAACGACCAATGGACAAAGGGACAAGGTGAATCCCAACACACTGACACCGAAGCGTCTACACTTGCGAACAGGCAATAGGAAGAGCTAATGCAAGTGCAAGTTCGACCACTCGTAGGAGGCATGTTTACAATCGAACCAATATTAAGAGCGTTTGCATGTCTATCATCAAATGCAGGGTTTGACACCCCTCAACTTGTCAATGGTAAAAATAATCAAAGCCATCCAGAACAAAGACTGTTTTAAAACAACCTTACCACTGAAGGCGGATCCAACCTTACGAGATTCAAGGAGGTACTACCAGTACCATCACAACCCTTTCCACGACACAGAGGAATGTTGTCACCTCCGAAACTTGATTGAGGAGCTCATCCGCGCCGGGAAGCTTAAAAGTTTGTTGCAGTTGGTGCACATAAGTAGTAGTTGGGCAAGACCGCTGCAAGAGAAACCTCAGACGAGCCTACCTGGGTCAACGAGGTCCACATAGTTGGGATACTCCCGACCAATTTTTGGGAGGACCCCGACCCTCCATCGGGAAGAGACAATGTTCGAGAGAAGTATGTTCCGTCATCCCACATACACGTAACTATTTGTTAATTGTCTTTACAAATGCATATCTCCCACCGAAGGGAACCCCTGCAATGAAGTGATCTTTGTCACAACACTAATCAACTACTACTAGGTGTGAGCGCAACAGGGATGCCTGACATTTCAATCGTCGTTTTGAATGGATGTCGAATGTGAGGAAGCATTCAGGAAATTTAAAAACTCTTTAGTGTCACCACCACTGCTTCAGAGCCCGAAGCCAGCAGAAGAACTAACACTATAACTTNAGATGCCTGACATTTCAATCGTCGTTTTGAATGGATGTCGAATGTGAGGAAGCATTCAGGAACTTTAAAAACTCTTTAGTGTCACCACCACTGCTTCAGAGCCCGAAGCCAGCAGAAGAACTAACACTATAACTTAGAGTCAAGTGAGAGGTTTTAAGCTTAGTTTTGGTTCGAGAGGAGCCAAGAAAGCAACACCCAGTCTACTACACGAGTTGAGTGTTTTGGTGTTGAAACTAGATACTTGCTTATGGAAAAGATAAAATTCGCTTTGATTATTTTAGTTCGCACGCTTTGATCGTATTTCCAGATGCATCTGATCTTAGTTTGAATTCAGTGCTCACACAGTCAAAGCACTTTGCTCAACTGCTAAAATGGGCAGTAGAACTCAGTGAATTCAATATCACCTACGTTCCTCAAATGCCAGTCAATGCTCAGGCGATTGCGTACTTCTTGGATGATTTTTCCGTGACAAGAGAGTGATACGAAGGAATTATCACTAAAGACATAACAAGGACTTTGTATGTCGATGAAGCCTCCAAGTAGGTGATAATAGGGCTGGGGCTAACACTGGTTTGATCTCATTATCTCTTGGTTTCAATCGAATGCACCACGTCGATCAACCACTTGGGTTCGACCGACCGCCCCAGTCTGATCACCCACTCTTTGGGTCCGATCGATCGTCCTAGATCGATCAACCCATATTTTACCCGGTTGTCATGGCCTGGTCGACCAAACACTTGTATGCCTGTATATTTTTATCATCCTATTGCTTGTTTATTCTTAGGTGCATGAAAATCTTATTTTAACTTGATGCATATGATTTGTTTCATCGTGTGTAAAGTATTTTTACCTTGTATGCTTTACATGTGGCATGTTCGAGCCCGTTTTTGAAAGCACACACTTGTAGGTGTCTTCCCCTCATACGATATTGTATGTACAAGGATGACCACTGACACACTTTGAGAGAAGTTGGATCACTTGTACGCATCTACCTCATTCCCTACGAAGTCTTCAGGTCCGTCGTAGCTATTTCACATTGTGATAAGCCTGTGTCATGCTTCCTAGCCACTGAACTATGCAAGGCAAAATGTGTGTCCACCTAGGTGTGTGATTCTCACTTATTGGATCACATAACTTAGTATTTTTGACACATAACATTTTTGTATGCTTTCCATTTGTATGTTATATGCTTTACATTTCTGCATGTCATATGCCTAACTATTTTTGTATGCATGTTGCTATCCTACATGTTGGCATGTGTGCTCGGTGAGTGCCTCTCGGGTAAGGCGTAAATCCCTTTCATATTTATCTTTTGATGTATGACTATTGATCTTTGCTTGTTTGGCTTCCCTAACAAGACATCTTTCTTGTTTTATGCTCTTGGTGTGCTCGTGTGCTTGATATGCATGATAGTGTGTTAGGGCGTTTTTTTATAGGTGCTGCTTAGCTCCCCCACCAGGCACGACTCATTCATGCTAGTTGACTTTCCAGCTGATGTTATCTTCGTGTAGGTCGGGTCTTTTCCTTTATTTTCCTATGTATCTTTTAGAGTCTTTAGGAGAGTCTTGTAGCGGAAATAAGGTACAGACACATGTTTTGAGACATTTCGACCAGGAGCAGTAACTTTTTTCCCATATCTTAATTCTGCATTTAATATTGATGTATTGATTTTGGATTGAGCATCTATGTGTTGAGTCTGGCAACTCTTTTTCTTTTTGGGATATGTTACCGACTTAATGACACTGGGCTCTTAATATTTTGATTTTTTTTTGTCTTATTGCATGTTTAGATATTTGAAATGAATTTTAATATTTCTTTCTGTGATTTGTTTGAGAATCACGAATGTAATATAAGTTCTTTAGGATTTAAAATTCTACATTGGCAACAAAATCCTAATAAAATATTCAAGATTATGAAAATTTTAGGATTAAAATATTTATAATTTTAAAATTTACACCAAAATTTTCCGGCATGGCCTTTGGGCTGATTTTTAAATGGGTTGCATGCATGAATATATCTTGAGTCATGATTAATATGACCTATACACTTAGGACCGTGGTAGAGGATTGCATTTATATTTGCATGTCCTCAGGAGAAACCCCCCGAGATTCTTCAACCCGATTGACCAAACATAGATTTCTACTTAGGGTCCGTTTAAGTCAGCTTGTGCGTTTCAGGATAAGCTGCTTATCCTGAATCACAGCCCACGGGCCGGTCGCAGGGGTCGACCCGCGACCTGCGTTTAGTGTAAAAACCCAAACGCAACTTCAGATAAACTGACGAAACGCGCAGACCAAACGGTGCGACGACGTTTTGAAAAAGCCGCCCGCACTTATAAGCTGCCCCAAGCAGACCCTTAGATGATTGTCTAGTGTGCTTAGGGTGTTAGAGGCTGCCCCGACTCATAGAAAGTATAAGGGTCCGTTTGGGCAACTTATAAGTGCGGGGGCATTTTTAAAAACATAGCGGTATCGTTTGGATTGTGCACTAAACGCATAGAAAGTATAAGGGTCCGTTTTGTCTGCTTATCCGAAAACGCGGATCCATTTTTACACTAAACGCATGCCGCAGGTCGACTTGCAGGCTACGTCTCAGGATAAGTTGTTTATCTTGAAAAGCACAAGCTGCCCCACATGCACCCTAAGTTTTTTGTGGAGAGCGTTTATAGTTTTGTAGCTGGATCTCTTCTTTCCTTTCTTTCCTGCGGCATCCTTCCACTTTAGTAAGTGTAAGTTCCACCTCTTGAAGCTCGACCTTGTAGGTTGTAAGACTAGAGTTTCATTCTTTTGACCTTATAACTACCGAGGACCCTCTTGGACGACGCAATTATGGGATTACTGACTGGGGATCTCTGGACGTTTTGAGTCGAGTACCTTCACAATCGGGCATGCTTAGTTTTTTAGTAGCTTGTGATTCTGTGGTACCCCGACCCAGCTACCTCTACCTTTTGGGATNCCGAGCATGCTTAGTTTTTTAGTAGCTTGTGATTCTGTGGTACCCCGACCCAGCTACCTCTACCTTTTGGGATTACTCTACCCTTCTTTTTGCTAAGCCCCTTTGAGCATTATCTAATACCTATACTTCACCTTAACATGCAAACCACACAATTCTTAAGTATTACATGTATATACCCTAAACATCAAATTGTACATACATAAAACACAATTCATATGTATAATATATCTAACACCTAAACTTCACCATATTTAGAGATTCCACTCATTTCTTATGTATTGCATTCCAAACACACAAAGTTCATTTTTTTCATAGAAACCAAATAATTTTATGTATTACATATCTAACACCTAAACTTAAATTTCACATACAAACCACACCATTCTTATTTATTATGTATGTAAACCTTAAACTTTAGTTTTTACATACATTTCACGCAGTTCATATGTTTTACATATCTAACACCTAACCACTCATTCTTATACATTACATCCACAACACCCAAACTTCAATTTTAGTCATAAGAACCATACAATTCTTATGTATTACATGTTTAACAACTAAACTTCAATATTTGCATACAAACCACGATTCTGATGCATTACGTATCTAACAACAAAATTTATATTTCATGTTTAACAGTTGGATACACAATTGGTCTTAAGGAAGTGATACTTGAATTGTTAGACATATTAGAGGTAATTGAAGACTCGTATAATAGCCTCTGAAAAATAAAAATATACGCATTGAAATTTTTTGGAATTTTTTAATCATAACAAACTTTGCATTATGTACTTATCCACTCCTCCTCTCTCTCCAGGCCCACATAACATGCTTCATAAGTCTAAAATGATCCCTAATTTTAAATATTGTTGTGGTGCTTAGTGTTCTAATTTCCAAAGCTCATTGTGGAAGAGGCAGCAAAATAAAGTTTACATTTTTATGGAGATCTCTATTGGTGTTTTGGCTTTTCATATAAGAAGATGCATGCTCTTTAATATAATTATTAATAGTAATCTCTTATTCTTTTATGGACGTCGGAAAAATAGCTCGTCTTTGGTGGAATTTTTTATTTTAATCCCATTGTTTCTATTAGCAATCTTTTGACGAACAATAGCGAGAGCTCATGTATTTCTAATGTTGCGTCTAACGACAATTGTTCTGTTATAAATCTCATTCTCATTATTTCCTCGACTCTTCCTTCTCATTTGTCTCATTGCAGACTGCATCTCGTATTGTTACTTAGTTCATACAGGTTGTTTCTTTCTTTATGCCTTATCACTTTTATCGTGTTGCCTTACATATATTATATGTTATTAGATAAAGTAGGATTCAAAAAATAAAATTTTATATGAATGTGTAACTTTCAATATGGAACATGGAGTTGACATCAAGCCTAANGTCTACTATTGGATTTTGTACATAGTTGGGCACTACGACAATGTCATGGGTTGTTAAAAAAGCAACATGCAGTTGCTCGTTCTTCCACTAAAGCTAAGCATAGAGTGCGTGTAGCAGCTACATCTGATACACTATGGTTGCAGCATCTACTTATTGAATTTGGTGTGGTGTGGCCTAACCAAATCCAACAAAGGTTTCATGTGACAACCTCTCAGCAATGGCTATTGCCACAAACCCAATTTTCCATGCTCATACCAATTATATCGAGATCGACTACTGATACAACAAAATAATATGTTATTTTAAGTATACATTTTATGCTTATTTTTTGTGATATTATACTTTAAATATTGATATTTTCATGTTTTTGTTACAGATATATCAATTTTAGGCATTTGGAGCAAAAGTAGTAAAAAGAAGAAAATTTAGAGCAAAAATAGAGGACTTTTTGATTCTGGTGCCTAAGGTGCCAGAACTGGCGCCAGAGGCGTCATTATACAGGGAAGCAACGCCTGAGGCGCTAGAAGCGTCAGAGCCCAGANGAACCCAATTTTCCATGCTCATACCAAGTATATCGAGATCGACTACTGATACAACAAAATAATATGTTATTTTAAGTATATATTTTATGCTTATTTTTTGTGATATTATACTTTAAAGATTGATATTTTCATGTTTTTGTTGCAGATATATCAATTTTAGGCATTTGGAGCAAAAGTAGTAAAAAGGAGAAAATTTAGAGCCAAAATAGAGGACTTTGTGATTCTGGTGCCTGAGGTACCAGAACTGGCGCCAGAGGCGTCATTATACAGGGAAGCAACGCCTGAGGCGCTAGAAGCGTCAGAGCCCAGAACAACGCAGACTTAAGTAACTTGGCGCCTGAGGTGTCAGAAGCGTCAGAAGCGCTAGAGACGATACTTGATGGATTAGGAGGTTCAGGACGAATTTTGAGCGGATTTTGATGACTCCAAATATTTCAAACACCCCATGGATTGAGTCAATGCATTTATACACTTTGGAAGACTCTTTAATTAAGGGATGTCTCTTGAATGAATGAACATGTCTTTTGGGATTCTAAAAGTGTGACTTTTGGAAAGAATTTGAGAGAGAATTTTGAATTCTTTTTGAAAGGAGGCACCCCTTAATTANTAAACACCCCATGGATTGAGTCAATGCATCTATACACTTTGGAAGACTCTTTAATCAAGGGATGTCTCTTGAATAAATGAACATGTCTTTTGGGATTCCAAAAGTGTGACTTTTGGAAAGAATTTGAGAGAGAATTTTGAATTCTTTTTGAAAGGAGGCACCCCTTAATTAAAAAGAAGAGGAGTCTAGGGCATGAGTGTAGCGTGAGAGTGAGAGTAAGGCTTTGGAGATGAGAGAATTTTCTTCTAAGATTGTAAGAGGAGAAGTAAGATGAGAAATTTCTTCTTCATCACATTTCTAGGAGAAAATTGAGTGTGATTGTAAAGGGAAAANCAGTGTAGCGTGAGAGTGAGAGTAAGGCTTTGGAGAAGAGAGAATTTTCTTCTAGGATTGTAAGAGAAGTAAGATGAGAAATTTCTTCTTCATCACATTTCTAGGAGAAAATTGAGTGTGATTGTAAAGGGAAAAAGTGCTTAAAGGGAACTTCTAGGGATTTGCTTGGGAAGGAGTGTGAGATAAGCTGTGTTCTTTTTTTTTTTATTTTGTAAACTTATTTTTATATATGAAATCTGTGTTGTTATATCATTCTCATGAATTCTGAGTAGTCTTCTTTATTCTTCTCCATATAATGAGATTTGGTTTTGTGAAGAATTGATTTCGTTTTATACGTTTTTAAATGTAGAAAAATTTGTAATGATTCAAACTCTGATCTTCATTTAAATTTTGATTTAGCCAATTGAAAGGTTAAAATTTGTTGAGAAACATAAGATTCGAAAGGGCTATACTTTTTACAACAATGTAAGAGTCACATTCAATTTCATTGGTGAGAATGTAATCCATGAGGTTGAGTGCAAATAAATAGAGAAATATACTTTATTTGACGTAAAATTGAAGATTTTAAGGTGACAGATTAAAATCCTCAATTTGACTCAGCTGATTGGAAACTAATGCGAGATTATTAGCCCTCAGGCGAGGAAGAAGTGGGAGCTCTGGAGTTAGAGCCGGTATCTTCCCAACCTAATCACAGAATTAGAGACCAAACACTGTATTAACCAATNTGTTTTATACGGTTTTAAATGTAGAAAAATTTGTGATGATTCGAACTCAATCTTCATTTAAATTTTGATTTAGCCAACTGAAAGGTTAAAATTTGTTGAGAAACATAAGATTCGAAAGGGCTATGCTTTTTACAACAATGTAAGAGTCATATTCAATTTCATTGGTGAGAATGTAATCCACGAGGTTGAGTGCAAATAAATAGGGAAATATACTTTATTTGAAGTAAAATTGAAAATTTTAAGGTGACAGATTAAAATCCTCAATTTGGCTCAGCTGATTGGAAACTAATGCGAGATCGTTAGCCATCAGGCGAGGAAGAAGTGGAAGCTCTGGAGTTAGAGCCGGTATCTTCCCAACCTAATCACAGAATTAGAGACCAAACACTGTATTAACCAATNATCTACTATTGGATTTTGTACGTAGTTGGGCACTATGACAATGTCATGGGTTGTTAAAAAAGCAAAATGCAGTTGCTCGTTCTTCCACTAAAGCTAAGCATAGAGTGCGCGTAGCGGCTACATCTGATACACTATGGTTGCAGCATCTACTTATTGAATTTGGTGTGGTGTGGCCTAACCAAATCCAACAAAGGTTTCATGTGACAACCTCTCAGCAATGGCTATTGCCACGAACCCAATTTTCCATGCTCATACCAAGTATATCGAGATCGACTACTGATACAACAAAATAATATGTTATTTTAAGTATATATTTTATGCTTATTTTTTGTGATATTATACTTTAAATATTGATATTTTCATGTTTTTGTTACAGATATATCAATTTTAGGCATTTGGAGCAAAAGTAGTAAAAAGAAGAAAATTTAGAGCAAAAATAGAGGACTTTTTGATTCTGGTGCCTGAGGTACCAGAACTGGCGCCAGAGGCGTCATTATACAGGGAAGCAACGCCTGAGGCGCTAGAAGCGTCAGAGCCCAGAACAACGCAGACTTAAGTAACTTGGCGCCTGAGGTGTCAGAAGCGTCAGAAGCGATACTTGATGGATTAGGAGGTTCAGGACGAATTTTGAGCGGATTTTGATGACTCCAAATATTTCAAACACCCCATGGATTGAGTCAATGCATTTATACACTTTGGAAGACTCTTTAATTAAGGGATGTCTCTTGAATAAATGAACATGTCTTTTGGGATTCTAAAAGTGTGACTTTTGGAAAGAATTTGAGAGAGAATTTTGAATTCTTTTTGAAAGGAGGCACCCCTTAATTAAAAAGAAGAGGAGTCTAGGGCATGAGTGTAGCGTGAGAGTGAGAGTAAGGCTTTGGAGATGAGAGAATTTTCTTCTAAGATTGTAAGAGGAGAAGTAAGATGAGAAATTTCTTCTTCATCACATTTCTAGGAGAAAATTGAGTGTGATTGTAAAGGGAAAAAGTGCTTAAAGGGAACTTCTAGGGATTTGCTTGGGAAGGAGTGTGAGATAAGCTGTGTTCTTTTTTTTTTTATTTTGTAAACTTATTTTTATATATGAAATCTGTGTTGTTATATCATTCTCATGAATTCTGAGTAGTCTTCTTTATTCTTCTCCATATAATGAGATTTGGTTTTGTGAAGAATTGATTTTGTTTTATACGGTTTTAAATGTAGAAAAATTTGTGATGATTCGAACTCAATCTTCATTTAAATTTTGATTTAGCCAACTGAAAGGTTAAAATTTGTTGAGAAACATAAGATTCGAAAGGGCTATGCTTTTTACAACAATGTAAGAGTCATATTCAATTTCATTGGTGAGAATGTAATCCACGAGGTTGAGTGCAAATAAATAGGGAAATATACTTTATTTGAAGTAAAATTGAAAATTTTAAGGTGACAGATTAAAATCCTCAATTTGGCTCAGCTGATTGGAAACTAATGCGAGATCGTTAGCCATCAGGCGAGGAAGAAGTGGAAGCTCTGGAGTTAGAGCCGGTATCTTCCCAACCTAATCACAGAATTAGAGACCAAACACTGTATTAACCAATGTTCTTTATACACTTGATAGAGGGTAAAGAATATGATTGCTCTTATTTGACATAATACAATTTTATATATAATTTTAAACGATTTTAATTACTTCACTAAGAATGTACTATTTGTAAAGGGGAATGATGTTTTCTTAAATTTAAACACTTCGTCACAAAACTTTGTTTAGTTTTAATAAATTTAACTTTGAAGTTTAGAAATTAGTTTAGTAAACTTATTCTTTTAATTACATTTCTGTTAGCATTCACTAAATCATTTTAACTTGTCTTTCTTACTTTAATTTATATAGTTTGAATATTGTGATTTATGTTATTATCATAAAAATTTATATCTTCCAAAGTAAGAGATGGTAGTAAACTAGAATTAATCTTAGAGATTTCTTACTACACTTCTCTGTGGGATCGATACTGGGGTTTTTTAAAGAAAACTTTATATTACTTAAAGCGATACGTGCACTTGCGTAGAACCCCTAGTGTTTGCACATTAAATACTTAATATAAATTAAATAGCTTCATCAAATAGCATTTAGAGCCCCATAGTGCACGAAACAAGCCTAACACACAAATATTACTGATTTCATGCCTGGATTAACCGAATCTAGCACGGAACAATGACATGGCACAAAAAGAAAAAAAAAAAAAAAAGAGAATTCAATAAGGGAGCAAAGGAACAAGAAAATAAAAGTAGACTAATATTTTCTCTTTCGAATGATGAGCGATTTATCGCAATATATGTTACTGTAATTCATTATCTAGAAGAAACAACTACTAGGCCACCACCAATCCCTAACAATTACATCCTGCAAAGCATGAACTGAGATAAAGTGCTAACCCCTTCCATCATTACCAGAAAAAAAATTGATACTATTGCAATTAAGATTAAAACCACGAACAATTAAGTCAAAAAAGAGTGCAAGAGGGCACCGTCATCTAAAGTTGCAGCACTGGGCTCGGCCTCGAGCTAGTTTATCCCATAGACAGATCATTTGCCTTGGAGATTGGTAATGTGAAGTGTAATAGTTGTCCATGCAGCCATACTGGCAGAACTTCCAGTTATGTGAGTATTGAACCGGGGTGGAAGCATTGAACTCCTCAACCCACATTCCCATGCTCACATCTTCCATCTTGAACATCTGTTAAGAACTTCACATGGTAAGTAATGCAAATGTTTATGGTCAACAGATGTTGATGATTTCATGGTTATCAAGCCTACCCTTAGGGTTTGATTGGCATGTTTAGCGACAATAAACCTTGCAATGTCGCTCGAAATTACATATCCAGGTCCGTTGGCGTATGGAGGATATATATCTTCCGGCCATTCCTGCATTTAGTTGAATCAACAATGCAAAAATTTTGTTCAACGAAATAATGAGTGATTATTACTAGTTTGCTAACAGTTCTTATGTATATGCATATCAGACACCTAGCCTTCTGACTTTTACATTTATAGCAGTTAAAACTTTTATATCACATCAAATTATCATTAATACTAACTTTGAAAAGTTAAATAAACATTTTCAAGCATAGGTAAAGTGTTATAAATGTAAAAATTAAAGTTTAGGTGTTAAGAATTGTGTGGAATGTATGTAAATCTATCTAAAAAAATAATTATTTTTCATCAGCTAACCTCATATGTTACTGCCCATTTTCCATTCCGAAGCGGCCTGTGCAAGAGGTTGAGATTACCCATATAAAGGGGTTTCTTGCCGGCAGCATTATTCATCTCCCTGAGTACAACATCTAGCCTAACAAATGTGTCATCATCACATTTCATGATGTATGCAGCAGTCAGGTTTTGTACCTGCGGAATATAGGGACCTCAGTTGTGTAACGTAACCAAAATTTCATGAGTTAACCACACATTGGCAGAAGCGATTGCACATGACATTTGAAGAAAGACGAGCACTAAGGGAAATTTATCTCACCCCAAATTCACAAATGGCAACAGTTTTTAGAACCACTAGTTCATAGCGATCCATAAAGGGTAGGATGACAATGTCTCCAAAATAATCTGCTTCCCTCTTTAGAACTACATTAACCTCCATCCTTGGACTCTGTAAATAAAGTTTAAAAGAAGTATTGAGGTTTAGTATGCTAAAAAGTGAAAAGCAAAAGTTGGAGAAAGTGTACTTTGCAATAATGGTTCTTTAAATTTTGGGGATTAGCTAACATTTATTCTGAACTAGATGCATAATTATCTTGGTCTATCCTTACCTTCGACATATTTCATATTAATTATACCTCCCCGTATAACTTGTCCTAATGTTCTCCTCTGCACATACACAAATTACTGGAGAATATTTTTAATGATCTTATCTTTAATAGACTAAATCCACATAATCTTCATAACACCGCACTTCTTCCCACTTTTACATTAACCCCAACCTTCTCATTTCTACACAACTTGTTTCTCCTTGACTTTCTGAGTGGCAGAACTGTCAGATGCTCACAATACATCAGGAGGTGATATCAAATATACCTATAAAATTTACATATTTTTTTATTACTTTATCACTTGAGACACCTCTCTAGTTTAACCATGAAAGTTTGATTATGCAAGTCTACAATTTCATTCTATATTAACTAGAAGCACAATCTTGTGTATAATTTTTTTAGCACGGACATAAAAATCACATATATTATTTGGACGAATTGCAAATTAGATGTTTACAATTAAAAAAATTAACTAGCAGGAATTTATCAATCTACTATAATATATAAAGACATTTGAAATTTCAGGGGGTGGGAGGGCATGCACCTGCTTCTTGATTGGGACTGATACTTTTGTGGCCCATATAATAGAGCCAAGCTATTTGTCCATCACATGAAGTTATCATCCTAGTACAAGATTAGTTGACTATGATTCAATATATGGTAAAAGTTCATCCCATTTTTAACAAATTATATGCAACTTATCTTCTGAATCTTACTCTATCATGTTGCGATGGAATATGCACTAATGCGAAAAATAAAAACACCAATTCGAGAAATCCAAAATAGAAGAGATCAAACAGAAATACAATAAAGTCATCTAAAAAAAACACACAAGGATTTACGTAGGCTAAAATTAAGCGGTAAAAAACCACGAAACCACAACACAAAAAAAATTCACCATGAATAAAAGAAATTTACATATTACAGCACTCAAATTTTCTCTCTAAAATCAAACTTACAGAAGATTGCTTCAAACCTTCCTCTCGATCTCACAACCCTCACTATGAAATCAAACTCCCGACAATTCACCTTCGCAAGAAAACTATTAAGAAACACCACACACGAGTAAAGTCCTTCGTCGCTCGAATCAAAAACTAAAGAACCGAAACAAGATAACAATCTTTCTTAGCATAACCATGCCGAGACCAATATAATTATTCCAGGCATTCGTTCTTTTGCGTGATCATGAGAGAAGCAACAACGTAACTCGCCTGGTTGCAGCATAGTCATGCCGCCAAGTGTAACTATGCCCATTTCAGGTGTAGCTACACCATGCTACAGGCGCAAGAGCGCCCCATTGGAGGCGCAAGAGTTTGGGTGTTATGTGTTGCAGGCTTCAGATTCCAAAAATCTCCTACTTGGAGGCAGATAGCACATGCTACATGTCCAATAAATCTGCATCTCCAACTGTACCATTTGTATATTGTTGTACCGTAACATGGTGTACCTCCGGTCTCAACCTTCATGGACTTCAACTGAAACCAAGCATAGCTCCAACTTCTTGATAGTCACCACCTTAGTCAACATGTGTGCANGTGTTGCACCGTAACATGGTGTACCCCCGGTCTCAACCATCATGGACTTCAACTGAAACCAAGCATAGCTCCAACTTCTTGATAGTCACCACCTTAGTCAACATGTGTGCAGCATTCTTAGTATGTATCTTCTCCAAAAGTAACTGCCCATCTTCTAAGAGAGGGCGAATAAAATGATGTCTCAGCTGGATATGTTTTACCCTAGCATGCAAACGACGCTCTTAACAAGATGAATAACACTCATATTATCATTATGAAGCTTTCAAATCTTCCACTCCTCACCTAGTTCTGTCATAAAGCCATATAGTCAAATCATCTCCTTATTACCCTAAGTGCTTGCAATATATTCGACCTTCACAGTGGAAAGGCAAATAACATTATACAGTCTGAAAACCTAACTCACCGTTGTGTTCCTCAAAGTGAAAATATACCCTGTTGTACTCCTATCATTCAAATATCCAGTCAAATATGAATCTATAAGTCTTTATAGACTGATCTCTGCAATTCCATAGTAAAGAGTCTTATTGACTTTTTCTCTCAAATACCTGAGAATCCTTTTCAGCATGTGTCTGAATTGCCCATGTACCTACTGCATATGCAATATCTGATCTTCTATAAATCATAATATACATCAGACTCCCAATTATTAAAGCATATGGAGTTCTTCTCATTTATGTTTGCTCTGCTTCAGACTTAGACAATAGTTCCTTAGATAGCCTAAAATGACTACTCAAGGTGATGATTGGTTTTACCTTGCCCATGTTGAAGCTCTAAAGGATCCTCTAAACAACTTTAGTACACATCTCATGTTCCTGCCGATTCTCATTCCTAGGATCTTTCTGTTTGAGCCTAAATTCTTAAACTTGAACTCACTTAATAACTTTAAATCACTGATTCTCTCTATATAAACCCAATGCAATCAGCATGTCATACACATATAAAAAAATAAGAAATCATAATTACTTGAGTTTTTGACGAAGCAAGAGTAGTCCATCTGGCACTTCATGCACCCACTGTCTGGCATTAAACTATCAAATCTCTACAACACTGTCTCAGGACGTGCTTCAAGTCAAAGGTTTTTCTTCAATCTTCAGATTAAATCTTCTTTCTTTGAAACCTCATAACCATGCGGTTGCAGCACGTATAATTCTCCTTTATATCTCATGAAATAATTTTTTACATACATCTGCTCCAGATGTAAATCTTCCTCTACTGCCAAACTTAGCATAATTAAGAGGGTTTTCATCTTTACAACAAGAAAAAAATTTAAGTGTAGTATAATCTTACTTTTGTTGAAACCCCTTCACAAAAATTCTTGCCTTAATGCCCCTGCTACCATTTGACTCATCTTTCAGCCTATAAACTCACTACTTGTGAAGTGCTCTTTTGTCATTTGAAAATATTGTTAAATCTCAAGTCCAATTTGACTCCAAGGACTACATTCATCATGCATGGCATGCTTCCACTCTTTTGAATCTTTAACTTAAGTGACCTCTTTAGAGCACTTTTATTCACCACTATTTGTTAGCAATAAATAAAACAAAAGAAGAACAACTCTGTGTTAGCATGATGGCTTTGCTGGAACTCTCGACATCAGTAGCAGGTGACTAGGAAACTTCTTGTGTTTCATCTAATTGAGCACTTCTTTTTGCTCCTCCCTCCTGGCCACCAGTGTCTTCTATCTCAATATATTTGAACTCTTCAGAAATGTCTAACGAGCAATCCAAAGTTATGATTTTATCCTTGTATATCTCCATTTCAATGAAAACAACATCCCTGCTCTTTATGAACTATTGATTCTGATAGTTCTAAAATTTATACCCAAATTCATCCGATTCATGCTCAATAAAAATGTACTAAATAGATTTCAAGTTAAATTTACTCTTGGATCCTACATCAATATGTACATATGCAAAACAACAAAATACCTTCAATTGAAATATATTTATCTTTTTGTCACTCCAGACTTATTCAAGCAAGTCTTCCTTCAGAGGTACTAACGAACCACGGTTGATCAAATGCACCGCAGTGTTCATTGCTTCTATCCAAAACAGACTTAGCAAGCTTGCATGCAACCTTATACTTGTGTTCATGTGCTCAACTACTCTATTCTGCTATGGGGTTCTTGGAAAAGTGAACTCATGTCCGATCTTCTCTATAGCATAGTAATTCCTAAACCTCTGACACGATACTTGCCCTTCTAAACACTTCAGTTTCAAACCTGACCATTTTCTACTATGGCCTTTCACTTCTTAAAAAATTTAAATACGCCACATCTTGTTTTAAGAAGTAAACACATACCTTTTTGGTTGATCTTGAATAATGTGAAAAAGCAGTGGGAATCTACTGGAGAGTAGGATCCCACACATCAATATTTTTACTAGAGTTTCTTTGACTTCACCATTGACCAAGCTTTGGAGAAAGAGAATTTCTTATGGTTTTCATATACACATTCTTCAAAGAAATTCAAATCTACATATTCAAACCCTAGAGTTTATTCTTTGAAAGTAGAGACTTCAAACACTTTTCGCTTATATGGCCAAGCCTACAATGCAATAAACTTGCAGCCTCCATGGGTCCAGCCATATTAATGAAATCTATCATTTCATAGATGAGGTAAAGAGCGCATTCAATGCTGTCATGAGTCATCACTGTTGCCCTTAATCATCTTCCACGAGTCACATGTGACAGTAATCACGTACCCTAACAACGTCAGCTGCCTCCAGAGAACAAATTTCTCTTCAGACTTGCAACATGTCTGACATTACTAAGCTTCCAGCCTATTTCATTTGGTAACTTGATATCCACATAACTCTTTTCCACGATGTTGCAAGCAAATTTATCTCCCAAATAAAGCTTCCTTAGATCGCTCTTAGTGTAATTTTTAAACACCTATTTGTTGGAGCATGCATGAAAAGAGGGTTTTGAATCTATTATTCAAGGTTCAGTACTAGGGATAAAACTAGATAGACACCTTAAATTTCGCCAGTGGAGATTTGTCGAGATTCCTAGTCCTTCACCACCAACATTCCTTAATTTTATAGTCCTTAATTCTCTGTGGTTTTCTCTGCTTGATATGGATTTCTCTCTTTTAGACATGAATCTGTTATGTATTTTGTCAAGATTTCATCCCCTATTTTCAACATTCAATGCGAAACCTGAAGATTCATCATTCAATATATTCTACAAACTTCTTCATTCCGCACCAACCCCATAATATCATAGAACCTCAACTTCATATACAAAAAAAAATTACTCACTGTCATGGCCAAACCATCACAACTATCTGATAATAAAGACTGAATTAACAATATTGTCACCTCATCATCAAATTTGATCCATATAACACAACTAGATAGTTACAGTGTTGAAATTGTTCAAGTGATTAGCCATTGAACTGTCTTCTGCCAATTTTATATTAAATAACTTCTTCATCAGAAAAATCTTATTTCAAGCAGAAGATTTTTTACATATCTTTGTCAGTGTGTCCATCAGATACATTGTGATTATCTCATTCAATATACTGAATTTAATAGATGAAGAAAGTGGTAAACAGATCAAACTTAGAGAGGTTCGATCCAAAACTTCTCAATCCTCCATAGTCACTGATTTATGCTTCTAGGTGATTCATTGCAGCGACAAATATATTTTTTTTGATGAAACAAATACTCCACTTGCATTCTCCATAATGAAAAGTTTGATCCACTGAACTTCTCTATTTTGCACATCGCTTCGTCGACCATTGCTCCACTCGAATTCGATACCCTACTCTGATATTACTTGTTGGGATAGACAATGCACTGAGGGCATCGATTGGTTCACAATCAAAACCAAACCAGGAAAAATAGAAACACTCATTCAAGAAATTCAAAACAGAAAAAAGTCAAACAAGACCAAAACAAAGTAATTTAAAAAAACGCACCGGGATTTACATGAAAAAACCTGAGAATAGAAAAAAATTACGACGACATCAAAAATTCACATTGAACGAAAAAAACTTACATATTACACCACTCAGATCTTCCCTCTAAAATTATTGGAGTTTACAAAATATCGCTCGAAACCTTCCTCTCAATCTCACAAGAGAAATCCCTCGCACCGAAATCAACCTCCCAACAATTCACGTTCACTAAGAAGCCTGTCGAGAAACCCCACACGTGAGTAAAGTCCTTCATCACTAGAATAAAAAACTTTAAAACCAAAACAAGAGAACAAACCATCTTGGTGTAACCACGCCGAGACCGATGTAATTATTTTGAATGCTCAGTCTGTTGCGCAAGCACGAGAAGCAATCGACGTAACTATGTCCAGTTGCATCATAGTCACACCCAGCATAACTATGCTAGTTTCATGCATGGTTACGTTATGCTGCAGCCGCAGAAGCACCTCTTTGGAGGCACTCGAGTTTGGGTACTAAGTGTTGATATGTTGCAGGATCCACCCTCCAACATATCAAGATAATGCAAAATGCAAATAACATTCACCAAGGTACATCTTATTGAATGTCTTGTAAGCTCAAGAAACAACCAAAAAAATTAAAGATTTAATAATCCACAATGTCACTCAATTAAAATTTTGATTTCCATTATTATTTAGTTTCCACAACTACATCTATCACTCTCGGTAGACCTTGTTGGTATCCAAAAGAAAATTCACGATTTTAATATCAGTTGCATAGTAGGTTCCAATCAAATAATGTTTGGATCTCATTGATATTGACCTCAGAACAAGCCCTCGTATTCCTCTCCCTTGGTTCCTTCTTCTGAAATGGCACTGTTTGGATCCTCGGAGTCATGGTCGTCAAGTTACTTTTGTGGAATACTCAAGTGGTGTCGCTTTTAGTGGTTTTCTTCATTTGTTTCTTTTCTTCCACCATCTAGGCGAGCTCCATCGTCTCTCTCATTCAATGCGGTCTCAATAGTCAAAGTGTTGCTCGTATGTCAGGCTTTAGGCCTTTCATAAAGTTCCTCTCTAGTCCTGTTTCAAAAACTTCCCCCAGTCGTCCACACAATAGCTTGAACTTCTCCCTATACTTCATGACAGCCCGCTCCTAAGTCAATATATAAAATTGCTAGTATAGGTTTCTTTCCCGAATGAATCGAAAACATTCTAGAAAGCAATCATTAAATTCTGCCCACAAATGGATCAAGTATCTCGCCTCCCTCCTATGAAACCATGCTAGGGCTTTCCCTTCCAAACATAACATTGCCATCGTGAGCTTCTCTTCCCCATTTAGCCCATTCGCCGAAAAATTTTGCTTCACCAGATTCACCCACTCATGTGAATCTTCCCCCTCAAATATTGACATCTTCAATCTCCTAAACCTGCATCATTTCCCCAACTTTGTCTCCCTTCAGTACTTACCCTCGTGCATCTAAGGTGAAACTCCTAGATCATAGTCATATCTCATTCCAGTTTCATTCGTTCTTCGAGCTCTCTGGGTACCTTGCATGGCCCCTCTGAATTTCAGACCCACCCCCTTGATCAAAAATCTCAATATGCCCCCCTCGAAGTCCTCGGGGGAAGTTCCTGATGGCGGATGCATGCCTCATGCTCTTCTCATTCGATCTTTTTCCCCTTTGATTTGGCAAAAGATCCTCCTATAGATCCTTGGTTAGCCTTGCAAATTGAGCCACTGACTAGATCTTGTGTTCGACTCGATAAATCTCTTTATCATCTCCTCCAAGCTCCTGAAGCAACTTTCCATGGAAGAAAACATATCATCAAGTGAGAAAAAGCTTCATTTTATGGTGGAAACTTTCCTCCATCCCAGATTTAATTTGCCCTAGTTCTCCTTCCAATCTCACTTCCAACACATCCATTTTTTGTTGCCTCCTCACAAAGATCTTGCTTTGAAACCAATTTGATNGCCTATTTCATCAAAAGAATGCCAGCTTAAAACAGGAAAACATCAAACATAAATCCCCATTAGAACTTCTCTACAATCATCAACCTACATACTCCCACTTCAAAGTGTTTGGATGTAGGTGATATCCGTGGCTACGACCTTATAGACCACATACTCGCACCTCGCTCTCAACCAATGTGTGTTTCTTAGGTAATCAGCTATCATAACGGGTTCAAGCGCTATCAACCTATCACTGCAAAATTATTCATTTCCCGCCACATCACCTTTGATGAACATGTATTCACTTAAAAATCATTATCCCCTTTACCTACTTCCCAACAACAACTGTCTCCTACAACAAATCCTTTTTTCCTTGTTCCTTCAACCTATAACAATCCTCATCTCCACCCGAAACAACCATCCCTTCTCCAATCGATAACTCGTCACCACTAAACTAATCTCCCACCATTCCAACCCTCCATGCATCTGAGAACAACATTTAATCTTACCACATGGTTACTCAAAGTGAGACAAAGCACCTAAAACCAGTTACCAAACTAAATCTCCTCTATCAACTCAAGCACCCTCCTAATCCTACATCATATACCAAGACAACAAAGCACGCTCACTAGCAGTCGACCATGAATGAAGAATGCCTTGCTCTCTAGAATCAAGGCACTTGGATTCTCATTCCACCATCAGTGGACCAACCGATGTTTGGATGCAGGTGGACATTGCACTAAAAATGATTCTGATGGGACCATAACAAGGTACAAAGCTCACCTCATGGCACAAAGTTGTAATCAAGAATATGGAGTAAACTACTATGAGACCTTTAGTTTAGTGACAAAGATAACTACTCTCCATGTATTCTTCACAATTGCCTTTAACTGGAACTGGCTCATCTTACAATTCAATGTATCAAATGTCTTTCTCCGTGGTATGCTACTCCAAACTGTATATATGAAACAATCACCCAATTATATCAACTCTCAACTTCCCAACCATGCAAGTCTTCCCAAAAGGCATTATACGGTCTCAAACAGTCGTCGAGACAATGATTTGTCACAATCTCAGACTTCATTATTAATGAGGACTTCCACATCAGCAAAACGAATCTATCCCTGCTCATTTCACATAACATACATTCCCTCACTTTTATTTTTAATCTATGTTGATGACATACTAATCATAGGAGATACTATGATAGCAATTTAGTCTCTTACTACTCGACTCAACTCAAAGTTTTAAGTCAAGCATCTTGGATCGGTCTCTCAGTTTCTCAGCATTGAAGTCGCTCGTATGAAAAACTTATTCCTAGACCATCATACCTATCGCACTTAGATACTTCTCTAATTTATTATGAAGGGATGTAAAACATCCACAGCGCACAA
>JXCR01138018.1:0-26767 GCA_002079205.1 Phalaenopsis hybrid cultivar
GAGTTCTAGCTTTCTATTTATTTCAAGAATGACTATAGATTGCAATATTAAGTCACTTAGAAAATCTAAAAGATAAGAACTTCATGAGAACTCTATTAGTAAAAAGATATATTCCATAAATATAAGTTCAAGAATGTATTTAAGTTTTCCCTTTAGTAGGTCCAGATGAAGCCAATTTTTTATTAGGCATCACGTCAAGCTTCTCCTCACATTCATTTTTTTTTCTTTTTTTTCTTTTCATTTGGATTGCTTTCAATCCTATATATTTTCCTTTTCTTTTCTGGGATTGTTTTCAATCATTTCTTTTTCTTTTTTCAAGTGAGGATTACTATATCTAGATAGCCTTTAATAATTTTGAACTTCACTTTTCTTTCCCTAAATTTGAAACTCAAAGCATTTTCTTACCTTATAAATATTTCATAGTTTTTACATCATTGAGCCCCAATCTTTTTTTCTCAAATGTACCTTATAAGTATTTTATAGTTTTCACATCATATAGCTCCAATCTTTTCCTCTCAATTGAAATTTCAGATTCTTAATACTTTAAAATATAGTTTCCTTTACTTAAAATAGTTAACGATAATCTTATTCTCTTATACTAAATATCTTAAGTTACAAAATTAATTTTCATTACAAAAANTGTCGCAATCCAAGCCACAGCACTCAAAACACTGAAAGCAATACATCTTATGCTTAGTCTCAACTATATAGAGATCTAAAAGCATAATTCTAAAGCAAAGAAAATGCAAAATAACACTAAAATACATAGATAGATAGACAGGTAGTAATATAAATCTATTATTCATCATATTCAATACTAGATTATCCTCTGAGATCAGCCATTGGTTACACATCAACGAAGAGGTTGTAGAAGGGTCGGAATGGAAATTCTTCAGTAGAATCCTCTTCTATCAATTTCATCTTTCTCATCAACCGTATCAAACTATCTTCTAAATGTCCAGAGTGAGAGAAATGTTCTTTCATCCTCCAGTCTAGATTTGTATCAAACTATCATCAAAATGTCTAGAGAGATCAAAATGTTATTTCATCCTTCAGTCTAGATGATCGAAGAAATCAGAGATATTATTAATCACATTCATAACATTTTGTACCTCCTTCTCCAATTTTATGATTCTGCAGAGGATCACCAGAGTTTTATCAGGAATTAAGGGTTAAACTAGAAGTGAATTCTAAGATGATTGATCTACTATAATGGCCATGTCATTTTCATCTTCAAAAGTTGTGAATCTTTCAATTGAGTCAAAAGGCTTCCAAGGTAGAAGTAACTTTTCCCAATTTTTGTAGGACACTTGGAACTAACTGCAAAGTAAGAAAATTGTAGAAGGGTGTCCAAGCCCATAAGTTGATCCATGAACGATCAGGCCCAAAACCGACTTCACAATTATTTAGACTCAATATTGATTGGCAGTCCCCTTTGGATGCAGTCATTCAGAATAGCACTTTCTTTAGAGACTTTATCAATCTTCATTATCAGTAACAGTTTCGCAGAAATCAAAAAGTGTCAGTGCTTTGAAACGGGATATAGGAGTGTTGCAAAAAAACTAACATACTCGTTCTCTTTCATTTCCTAGTCGTCAGTTTCGTCCGTTAAATATTGGTAAATTTCATTCATAAGGTTTCTTGTTGGGACAAAGTTGGAATAGTGGCAGACAGGAATGTTCTCGATCTTGTATAATTCATTGATCTGTGCAGGAGTGAAAGTGATCCATCTACCTCGCACATAAACAACTCCTTGGTAGATTTCGTGTAAATTTGCATAAAATTCCTTTACCACAAGAACAACCACGGTGGCGGTAGTATAGCACAGTACTTCCCATCTTCGCCGCACTATCATCTCTTCAATTGCCATCGAGGGATTATTCAATCCGCTATTTACGAATCCTCATTCTTTGATCAATCTTTTCTTCGTCAGTAACTTGTTGAAGATTCGCTACGCTTCTGCACTAATAAACTTTCGCCAATTAGAAACTCATATTCTGGGATTTTCAGGGGAATTGGACGCCATAAGAATGAATTTGGTGGAGTTTTACTTCATTTTTGGGGAAAATATGACTTAGGAATCAAATTTGGGAGTTCAAAAGGCTAACTCTTGACCAAAAACTGCCATTCAAACTCTAGAAACAGCCATCTCGCCGATGCGCAAGCTTCTGTATTTATTTTTTTGGACTCTAGGGAAAAACCTGCCGTCGACAGCGTCAAGGGCTTCATCGATGCCCAAGGCAAAAATTGCATAGTTTTGCTCTGGTCCGAATGCGTTCCGATTTTTCTCTATGGATATAATTGTTATGATGAATCAAGGATAAATAAGAGTAGTAAAGCTTAATACTACCACAAACTAACGATAATTTCAAATAAAAACAACTATGATCACAATACAAGTAAAGATAACTATGGGTTGCCTCCCATAAAGCGCTTGGTGTAACGTCTTCAACCCGACCTATTCAGGTGTTATTCTGGTTGACTGATCATTAAAACCTCTTTAAAATTTGGTCTTTTACCCTTAAAATACGGTTTTAATCTATGTCCATTTATTTTAAATCTATTTTCAGTTTTCTGATCTTCAATCTCAATAGCTCCGTAAGTATAAACTTGAGTCACAGTAAAGGGTCCTAACCTCGATACTTCAATTTCCCAGATAATAACTTCAACCTAGTGTTGTAAAGAAAAACTTCTTGTCCTGGTTCAAAGTTCTTTTTGTTAATCTTTTGATCATGCCATAACTTTAGTTTTTCCTTATAAATTATGTCGTTATCATAACACTCATTTCTTTGTTCTTCTAATTTATTTAATTGTAACAATCTCTTCTTACCAGCATTTTTCAAATTATAATTGAATTCTTTAATTGCCCAATATGCNAAGCACAAACAAACACATCTTAGTTCGTGTTTGACTTATTAACTTATCGAACGAAATTAATGAGCTGAACACGAGCTGTTCACGAACGACCCGTTTTGATAGCCCTACTGCTGAGCGTCACATAATCTGGTAGGTACTTCTTTGACGATATTCTATGCTTTGGCTTTACTTAGACAACTCAGTCACGTCTGATCGAATGATTTTCTGTAGAGGACATCAATTGCTAGAGCATATGACATAGCTCTTCTTATGATGTGATATGCCTTGGACTTGTCCTCTAACATCTTTCTAGTTTGTAAATATTATATCAATGACTTGGATCAGTCTTCATTGATGTCAGCAACTGCAATCGTAATTCCTTCTTCATTCTTGAGTTTATTTAAATTATCAAGGTTGATCTGAGATAAAACACATCATTCTTGTATTGTAATGTCGATGGAATCCTCTCATGGACATGCCATTTCCTTAGCAAGTTTCTCCAGAGCATCGGCATGGGTGTTATCTGCCTGAGGAATCCAGTAGAGAGTCACATTGGGATTCTATTCAAGCAGCTTCATTGTATACCGGTAGTATTCTGCTAGCCTTGGTTTCAAAATCTTATTCTTTCTGCCAACTTGTTGGATGACGAGTTGTGAGTCGACAAAGATGACAATGTCTATTGTATCCATCGAGATTTCCAATTCCAACCCGGTAATCAATGCTTCATATTTTGCTTCATCATTTTTGCATGACTCTATAACGTGGTAGGAGAATCTCAACATACCCTTATCTGGTGTGATGAAAATCGGACCAGTTCCTGCTTTACCTAGTATAACTTTTTTGATCCTTTGTCTTTTTTGGCTGAGGAAGCCCCATCCAAGTATGATTCTGAGAAAATATAGTTGTGTAAAATTTTTAAAGTTGACTCCGCTTTACAATGGTGCCAAAAACATAGTGTGATATTTTATGAATAATAATGTTAAGCCCTTTATGTTGGGATTCTAGGCAAGTATACATATCGTTATCAAGTAATAAACTACTTTCTATTTAAGTCTCAAATATTGATCCCACGAGGAATGTTTAAATTTGAAATGATAAATTAACTAGGAAATTCACATAAGTAAAATGAAATTAGGGTCACTAATTTCAAATGTTTGAGATACTATCAAAATTAAATTATTAACTACTAGCAAAATTTTAAAGCAAAGTTTAAAATAATAACTACTAATAATTTCTTATATGAAAAAGCATCTTTCCTACTACAAAGAGTTTTTGGTTAAATGAGATGAGATAAATGGTTTAAATTTGTATTGTACCAAACAGGAGTAATTTTAATTCTCTATATTGATTCATTATCATAGAAATTATTAGCTAATCTTAGGTTTAGTCCCTAAATCTGTGGCTAGGTAGTAGGATACTGGCTCCCACACTAGAGCTCCCACTTCCCTTCCCATGAAGGCTAACTCTTGCTTTAGTTCTTAAACACTAAGATTGAATTGAGTATTCAAGTCTGTGAATCAAAAAATCTCCAATTCTACACCCAACAATGTATATTTTCCTATTTATTTGTAGTTAATTCAATGAACGAAATACTCCTACATGGACTTAAATGTAATTCTCACTCAATTGTAGAACTCATACTCCATTTCTTGGATCATATGTTTCACAACATATTTTAACAATTCAATTGGCTAGAATGAAAAGTAAATTAAGGGCAGAGTTGAAAAACCATCACAATTTATTTTATATTTTAACATCCACACATCCAAATTATCTCTTCATTTCACCATATCTCAAAGTAGAGAGAAAGATAAATGAATATACTCAAACTTAATGAGAAAGATATAATAAAACACAAATTTCATATTTAAAAGAAATTTCATACAATAATAATAAACAAACAACACTTATCTGAAACCCTTTCTCAAAGCAAATCCCTTGTAGCCTCTCTTAAGAAATGTAGGAAAAAGAAATCTCTCATTTCTCTCCCTCTCCAACACTCTTAGAGAAGAATTCACACAGAAACTCACCATAAAAAAACTCAAAACTATAATGAAAATAAATCACTAATGGTGTGGAAGGATGCAAAGTGGCACGAAGGGGGGCGAAGAAAGACCAAGAGCGAGGAAGAGGGCTCTTTTCTGATTAATTTGGCTCTAAATAGAGCCTAAGGTTAGTTTTCCAATAGGTGCATCCATAAACTCTTTAAATAGCATCCAAATTTTTTGAATCTTCTAGAAACAGGGTCTGCACCAACTTTGGCATCATCGGTGCTAGTGACCATTTAATTAAATCAGTGTTCTCTGTCAAACGGTGTCGTCGGCTCTCATTCTGGCTGGGCACCGACGACGTTGAAATTTTTTTTCAAAAACTCCATTTTGACTCCACATTTCATAATTTTTGCTTCTTTTTTCTTCCAAGACCTAAAAATAAACAACCTGCAATAATACATGAAAAATATCTTCCTTTAAACTGCAATACACCAAAAATGAGTATAAAATATGTGTTTAAAAATGTATTTTTAGTGTATCAAAATCCCCCAAACTTAAATGTTACTTGTTCTCAAGTAACTCTATTTATACATAAAAATATGACTAATGACAAAGATTTTAACTTCTAGATTTCTATTTTTTAGTCCACTAAATACAATATCATAACTTAAGAAAAATGCAAAATAACTCTAGTTAATACTAAAGGTATAAGAATATCTTGCAGTCAAGTCTAAGATTTATGATTCTCTATTCCTTTTGAGGAAAATCACAAATTATTCATATTAAAGCCACTTAGAATATTCATATGAAAAAGAACTTCATGAAACTTTACTAGTAAATATGCTAATATTTAAATATAAGTTTAGAAAATGTAGACAATCCTTCTTCTTAAAGTTGATTCAAGTGAAGCCGATTTTAAATTAGGCATCTCCTCAAGCTTCTTCTCACATCTTTTTTTCTTTTCTTTTTCTTTTCTTTTTCAAGGTCATTTTCAATCCTTTTTCTTTTCTTTTCTTTTTTTTTTATGCGAGGATTACTATATCTGCATAGCCTTTAATAATTTTGAACTTCATTATCCTCTTCTTAAAGTTAAAAACTTTTCACATTCCTTGACCTTATAAATTTATATTAGCTTTAAAAATTTTTCATACAGTTTTATTTTTTTCTTCTTATATGAATCTTTAAGATTTTTAATACTTCAAAAATACAAATTCATTTACTTACAATAGAAAGACATAGTCTTATTTTATAATACAAAATATCTTAATCTTTAAAATTAACCTTTATTAATGAAAATTTTTACTTAAGTTTACGATATATTTAGAAACATAAATAAAGTTATCTAAAGTTGTCTTCTAATACCAAAGGTCATGTTAAATTTTAAAATATTTTGAAAATATAACTAATTGAGGACAAATAACATNAAGCTTAATACTACCACAAACTAATGATAATTTCAAATAGAAACTAACATAATCATAGTAAAAGTAAAGATAACTATGGGTTGCCTCCCATAAAGCGTTTAGTTTAATGTCGTCAGCCCGACCTATTCAGGTGTTATCCAGGTTGACTGATCATTAAAACCTCTTTAAAATTTGATCTTTTACCCTCAAAATACAGTTTTAATCTGTGTCCATTTACTTTAAATCTATTTCTAGTCTTTTGATCTTTAATGTCAACAGCTCCGTACGTATAAACTTGAGTCACAGTAAAGAGTCTTAACCAACGAGACTTCAATTTCCCAGGAAATAACTTCCGTCGAGTACTATAAAGAAAAACTTCTTGTCCTAGGTCTAAGTTTTTCTGGTTAATCTTCCGATCATGCTGTAACTTTAGTTTCTCCTTATAAATTCTGTCATTATCATAAGTTTGATTTCTTAATTCTTCTAATTCATTTAATTGTAACAATCTCTTCTTACTAGCATCTTTCAAATTATAATTGAATTCTTTACTCGTCTAATATACTTTATGCTCCAATTCTACTGGTAAGTGACAAGTCTTTCCAAAAATCAGTCTGTAAGGAGTCTGTTTTATGCTCCAATTCTACTGATAAGTGACAAGTCTTTCCAAAAATCAGTTTGTAAGGAGTCAATCCAATAAGAGTTTTATAAGCAGTCCTGTAAGCCCATAATGTGTTATCCAGTCTAGTGGACCAATCGACTCGATGTTTTATATGCAGTCCTGTAAGCCCATAATGTTGTATCCAGTCTAGTGGACCAATCTAATATACTAGGGTTTATAGTCTTTTCAAGTATTTTTTTAATCTCTCTATTAGAAACTTTAGCTAACCCACTGGTTTGAGGGTGATAAAAAGTAAATATTCTATGAATAATATTAAATTTTTCTGCCAATCTCTGATTGTATTTATTCCTAAAATGGGATCCTCCGTCAGTGATAATCATTCTAGGCATTTAGTATCTAGTGAAAATATTTTTTATTAAAAACCTTGAAACACTTTTAGAATCATAATGAGGTAAAGCTTGTGCTTCAATTCACTTAGAAATGTAGTCTACTGCATTTAATATATATAAGTTCCCAAATGAATGAATGAATGAACCCATAAAATCTAATCCCCAAACATCAAAAATCACAACTTCTAACATGAAATTCAGAGGCATTTTATTTCTTGTAGATATATTGCCTACTCGTTGACATCGATCATAAGTTTTTATGTATCTATAAACATCTCTAAAGATAGTAGAACAATAAAATCTAGTTTTAATAATCCCAAAATGTCCTCCAAATTCAGATCATGACATTTCTAAATGATGAGCTCAATTTCTTCATAAGGTACACATCTTCTTATAAGCAGATCCTTACATTGTTTATATAAATAAGGCTCATCCCAAAAATATGATTTCGCATCATGAATGAATTTCCTTTGTTATTGTAGTGTCAGCATAGGTGGCAAAATATCACTTACAATATAGTAAAAAATATCAGCATACCATGGTATTTTCCACTCATTAATTTTATAAAGTTGTTCATCGGGGAAACTGTCTGTAATTTCATTGCCAATGTTAGATAATTCATGGTTTTCTAATCTTGAAAAAAGATCAGCAATTTGTTTATCAATTCTCTTTCTATCAATAACCACAATTTCAAATTCTTGCATCAAAAGTATTCATCTAATTAACCTTAGTTTGACATCCTTCTTTTGCATTAGATATTTAATAGCAGAGTGATCAGTGTGCACAACATAATTTAGCTCTAATTAAATAAGATATAAATTTGTCCAAAGCATACACAATGGCCACTAACTCTTTTTTAGTAATAGTATAGTTAATTTGAGCAGCATTAAGAGTTGTACTAGCGTAGTATATAATTTTAAAAATCTTTTCAAACCTTTGTCCAAGAACAGCTCCAATAGCATAATCACTAGCATCACACATCAGTTCAAATGGTTTCCCAGTTATGTGAAACTATAATAGGGGCTGTGATTAATTTTTTCTTTAATTACTCAAAGGCTTTAGTTAGGTGAAACTATAATAGGGGTTGTGATTAATTTTTCCTTTAATAACTCAAAGGCATCAAGGACTGCTCCAATAGCATAATCACTAGCATCACACATCAGTTCAAATGGTTTCTCCCAGTTAGGTAAAACTATATTAGGGCTGTGATTAATTTTTTCTTTAATAACTTAAAGGCATTTAAACAACTTTCAGTAAATTCAATTTTTTTGTCCTTTTCTAAAAGTTGGCATAGAGGTTTGGTAATTTTTGAAAAATCTTTAATAAAATGCCTGTAAAAATCAACATGTCTAAGAGAACTCCTAAACTCTCTTACACTAGTCGGAGGTGTTAGTTTAGATATAACTTAAATTTTTGCAGGGCTTGCTTCCATACCATCTTCTGAAATTTTATGCCCTAACACAATTCCTCCTGCAACCATAAATTGACGTTTCTCCCAATTCATAACTGAATTAGTTCTTTCGCATAACTCTAAATCTTTTTCAAGATAATTTAAGCATGCATCAAGTGATGTTCCAAATACAAAGAAATCATCCATAAATACTTCCAATCCATCATCAATTAACATACTAAATATAGANCTCGAATAGAGAGAAATCATCCATAAATACTTCCAATCCATCATCAATTAACATACTAAATATAGACATCATACATCTTTGAAATGTTGCAGGTGCGTTACATAATCCAAAAGGCATTCTTCGAAAAACAAAAGTTCCAAAAGAACTAGTAAATGTTGTCTTTTCTTGATCCTCAGGAGCAATATGAATTTGAAGTTAACCGGTATATCAATCTAAGAAAAAAAATATTTTTGCCCAGCAAGTTTATCTACTATTTAGTCTAAAAAGGGTAAAGGGAAGTGATCTTTCCTGGTGGCAGTGTTTAATTTTCTATAATCAATAAATAGGCCACCAAGAAACATGTCTGATAGGTCTTAATTCATGATTTTCTTTTGTCTCAACAGTCACTCCTCCTTTCTTAGGAACACAATGAATTGAACTTACCCACGCACTATCNGAATTGTGCTCAAATAATGGACCAATTGAGCTTGGATTTGGTTTGGTTTGGTCATATCAAAGTGAATTTGAGTTTGGAATTGAAATTGGGGTCAATTAAGATCAAATTGATGGACATTTGAGTTGAATTTGGGGAAATTTTTGCCCTTAAAGTCAAATTTGAGGATTTTGGTTAAAGATGGTCAAATTGGCCAAACAGTCATCTAGTAGTTGAGCAAAATAAATTGGGAATATTTGTGATTTATTGAGATTTTCTAAGAATTTTTGTAATTTTTTGAGATTTTGGGCTATGGAGGGGTATTTTGGTAATTTGGCCATTTTTGGAGATTTTGGGTAATTTTGGATAATTTGGAGGTTTTCAAAAGTTTTGAAATGAATTTTGATCAAATTTGGGTATTTTTGGTAAACTTGAGAATTTTGGCAAAGTTTGGGTTTTCAAGGGTGTTTTGGTAATTTGGGGTGCTGAGGGGCAAAAGGGTAAGTTGGGTATCTTGGTAGAGTTTGAGTGCCAACTACCATCAATAAGCCATGGACCAATGGAAACCCCTTTTTTGGTCCTCTATGTAGTGTTCTTAGCTATATCATAGCCCTAGGGCTAGTAGGTTTAGAGGGCCATCTACATGAGTATCCCAAAATGATCAAGGGACCTAGGCTAGAAATTTGGGTTCAGGGTTGTGAGTGATTGTGAGTGCAGATAAGTGTAGTGAGTGCCTCAGCTCCAGACCAACACCCAGAGTCAACCTTAAGGTTCAGCAGTCCTAAGGGTGACTCATTTTGAGTTTCCCCCATAGTGACCCCACCTACTAAGTATTTAGNTTTGGTTTAACTTCGGCAGCCCGACCTATTCAAGTGTTATTCAGGTTGACTAATCATTAAAACCTCTTTAAAATTTGTTCTTTTACCCTCATAATATGGTTTTAATCTATGTCAATTTACTTTAAATCTATTTCCTATTTTCTAATCTTCAATTTCAACAGCTCCGTAAGAATAAACTTGAGTCACAGTAGATGGCCCTAACCAACGAGACTTCAATTTCCCAGGAAATAATTTCAACCTAGTGTTGTAAAGTAAAACTTCTTGTCCTGGTTCCAAGTGCTTTGGTTAATCTTCCGATCATGCCATAACTTTAATTTCTCCTTATAAATTTTATTGTTATCATAAGACTCATTTCTTAATTCTTCCAATTCATTTAATTGTAACAATCTCTTCTTACCAGCATNTGAGTTTGGAATTTCTAGTGATGAGGGTGCCTTTTCTAGTATTCTAAGAATAGTCAATAGGAGACTCCTATAGCTAGACCTTAGGCTACTAAAGAGGAAAAAACTAAACCTCAACAAAAAATGAGGTCAACACCAACCGGTTTGAGGATGATAGGCAGTAGAGATTCTATGAATAATATTAAATTTTTCTGTCAATCTCTGAATATANGTCTTGTAAGCCCATAATGCAATATCTAATCTAGTGGACCAATCTATTCTACTAGAGTTTACAGTCTTTTAAAGTATTTGTTTAATCTCTCTATTAGAAACTTCAGGTAACCCACTAGTTTGAGGATGACAGGTAGTAGAGATTCTATGAATAATATTAATTTTTTTTGCCAATCTCTGAATATATTTATTCCTAAAATGGGATNTAATAGGAGTCTTATAAGCAGTCCTGTAAGCCTATAATGCGATATCCAGTCTAGTGGACCAATCTATTCTACTAGGGTTTCCAGTCTTTTTAAGTATTTGTTTAATCTCTCTATTAGAAACTTCAGCTAACCCACCGGTTTAAGGATGATAGGCAGTAGAGATTCTATGAATAATATTAAACTTTTCTGCCAATCTCTGAATATATTTNAATGTATCCAATCTAGTCGACCAATCTATTCTACTAGGGTTTATAGTCTTTTTAAGTATTTGTTTAATCTCTCAATTAGAAACTTCAGCTAATCCACTGGTTTGAGGGTGATAAACNTAAACCTCCCAACTTAGTTTTTTGTTTTAAGTATGGATACAAGATGTTAGCCCCAGGTGGAAGGAACCGAGGGAACTCTAGAGTGAGAGCTAGTATCTTTCCTAATGAACCAGTTTTCAGAAGTATTCATACTTTAAATTAGCAATGTTCTTCATAGCAGCTCTAGTAAGGTTAAATAATAATACTGCTCCTATTTAACACATCACAGTTTGAATACTTTCACAACAGAATTCCTATACTTATTACTGATTCATGATAAGGAGAAAGATATTTCATATTCAGTGTTCTTCTTTTACATAAACTCGAGTTATCTTTAGCAAGTTTTTATTTCAAACCATAAAAATACCAAATAGAATTCAAATTTCATTCATGTGATAAAATCTATAGTTTAAGTATTTGACTTTTTAAATTACAAAGTCTGGTTACTTTAATTATAACATACTGTGAACAATCATTGTGGGTTCGATATTTGGGACTTAATCAAAAAGTCTTACATTACTTGATAATGATATGTATACTTGCGTAGTATCTTAATATATGTATTAAGTTAAAAAGTTAAATTCTTATTTTTATAGGATGAAGTTTTTGGTACTGTTGTAAAGTAAGGAAAGATAAGTGAAAAATATAATCAAATACAATGTTATATTGTTGCATATAAACAGTCGGGATCACTTTCCAAGGCAGGTCAATTTAGCATCCTCACTTAGTCAAAAACCGTAAACCTCCTCAACCATAAGGTTAGAGGGCTAAGGCTTGCCTTAATGAAGTTCCAAACATAAAAGTTGTAATTTAAGGTCATGGGTAAAGTATGGGGTGAGTCTTTAGAAAAGTGAGGCCAACACACTTTTTAATTATTCACTTGGCCAGAATGAGAACTAAATGAATACTTGAAGTTTACCCGTCACATTATAAATTTAAAAAATAATTTTATTGGCATTGTTTCATTGTTACACTTTTTACTTAATTACCATATAATATGAAGAAAAATACTACTCATAAAGCATTGAGAAAACACCAAAAAAACATCTTTGAAAACAATTAAATCCACTATAAAATTATGTTTATAGAAATACATTAATAAGAGCACCCAATACTTAGCTTCCTCCCTTTACAAAGTGTTGAAAATGCTTCCTCAAGTATCTCCTAGTTCCCTTAATTTCTCCTCTCAAGTTTGTCCTCAATTTACAATTAAAAGTATCTCCAACTCTCTCATAGGATTAAAGCAAAAGCTTGCCTTCTCCTCTACCCAAGAATCTTCCTTAGCACCCCGTTCATGAGATCCTCAAAAAGGCTGTTAAAACTCTTTATAAAAGCTTTTTCCTTGGTAGAATAACTCTCCACATTGTTTAGAGGAAACACTAAAGATTGCCCGGACAATTTCTAGCCCCTAGGCACCACTCTCTCAATCTGCAAGTTTTAATAAAGGCGCATATACACCCAAAAGTATGAAGTCAAGACGCTAATGTAGTGGCACCTTCGCATCTACTGGTTGGCATTTAGGCACTGACCTCTCAAATTCTCTATTTGGGACTGAGGCTTAGGCGCCCAAGAAAGGAGGCGTCAGTTAATTTTAACCTCCTTAGGTTTACGTTACCTCCACTTTGCTCCATTCCTTCTCCACTTTGCTCCACTTTTAACCCTTGTTGTAACAACAAGAAAAAATATTAAAATATATTTTCTTAAGTTACAATTTCATCCATACAAAAGTACAAAATACAAAGGAACACGTCATATGTTATCACTTTCATAATCAAGTTTTACTTCACTTAGGCCAAGATAACAAAATAAAAAGTTGAAAGTCAAACAAAGCTAGCACGTAGTGGCAGTCAAAGCCTACTTCATAACTCTTCCCAGCAAAAAATTAGATCACCATCTGATGCTAGTGGTTTTGTGGTGTGCGTTGTAAATATCTTTAAATATTACAATACACACACAACAACACTAATAGTAAATATGCAATTCAATCCCAATAAAAATAAGTTTAGTATAAATAATTTTATCTTTTAAAATCTCTAAGCTGCCAAACCTGTAATAATAATACAAGTATATGTATCGCTCAAGTAAGAGAGGGCTCTAATGGAGTCTTAAGTATCGATCCCACAGAGTTGGAAATTTATATTGTTATAACATCAAACAAAATATTCAAGCTATAGAACTTAAGTAAGCAAAATAAATCTAAAGTGAATTTAATGTGTGTTAAATGAAATGCGGTTAAAAGAACTAAGTTAACTTAATTAATTGCTAAACTTCAAAAGTAAACTTATAAGGACTAACCACAATTTTAAAATGAAGAGTTCAAATTTATGAAAGCATCATTCCCTTTTACAATGAATTTTTGGAGTGTGAAGAAATTAAAATCATTTAAAATACATATAAAATTGTATTGTGCCAAATAAGAGCAATCATTTTCTTTGCCCTTTGAGAGTGCATAAAGAACAATGACTAATCTAAAGTTTGGTCCCTAAATTTGTGGTTAGGTTGAGATGATACTATCTTCCACTCTAGAGCTCTCACTTCTCCTTCGCCCGGGGGCTAACAATCTCGCTTTAGTTTCCAAGCAACTAAGTAAATTAGGGATTTTAATATATCATCTTAAATCTCCATTTCTATGCCCATCAAAGTATATTTCCCTATTTATTTGCACGCAACCCCATGGATTACGTTCTCGCCCATGAAATTGAATGTGATTCTTGCCTTGTTATAGAAAGCATAGCTCTTTCAGATCGTATATTTCTCAACAAATTTTTACATTTCAATTGGCTAGATCAAAAAGTAAATGAAGACCAGCATTCGAATCATCACAATTTATTGACATTTAAAACCTTAGAAAACTAAACTAATTCTTGACAAAATCATATTTCATTATTGAGAGAAGGATAAAGAAGAATACTCCGAATTCATGAAAATGATATGAAAAAATATGAATTTCATATATAAAAATACGTTTACAAAACAAAGAAAGAAAAAAACACAACCTATCTCACACTCCTTCCCAAGAAAAACTCTAGAAGTTCCCTTTAAGCACTTTCTCTCGTTATAATCATAGTCAATTCTCTCATATAAGTGTAATAAAAAAGAAATCTCTCACCTTCCCTCTCTTTTTGCAACCCTAGAAGAAAATCCTCTCTCCTCTATGACTTCTCTCTCACACCAAATCCTTCCTCTCAAATTCACACCCCTCTCTCCTCTAAACACCTCTCTCATGACAAAACCTTCCTGTTAAACTCACGCCACCCAAAAGTCACATCTTTTAACACCAATAGACAAGTCCTTTCATCCAAGAGACATATCTCTTCATTAAGGAGCATTTCTAAAGTGTCTCAATGCATCAAACCACTCCATGAGATGTTTGAATTGTTTGGAACTTTCAAAACCTACTAAATAATAGTTACAAACCGCCTTACTCCATTTTAATTTGTTTATGGAACATCTGGTGCCTTTGGTGCAATCCTAATAAAGTACACGTTGTTCTCTATTTTCTGAAGCCTCAGGTGCCAATTTTGGCACTTATGGTGCCACTTATTTGTAAAATGACACCTCTTGGGCCAGTTTCTGGGGCTTCTGATTCCAGCTCTCTAGAAAATGGTGCCAAGAAAATCTTCATTTTGACTCCAAATTTTCTCCTTTTTGCTACTTTTTGCTTCAAATGCCTAAAATTAGTATATCTGTAAATAAAACATGAAAATACCCTTCTTTAAAGTGCAATATCACCAAAATAAGTATAAAATGTATACATAAATAGTACATTATTTTGGTGCATCACCATTCAAGTAGTTACTGGCTCAAAACTTCACAACCACTTGCTTTAGGACGACATTTGTGTCGTAGACACGGGCCTCATTCAGTAAATTAACCTTAAACTCAGAAAGGACTGACCTCTCAGAAGATCTAGCCTAACCAAAAACTTGAGAATAGTATTTGGGGGCCATCAAGATTCCCAATAAAGACAATTGAGAGATAGCCGAAGTAGAAAATGTGAATGCTTCGCTTAGCATCCATTCAAATTTATTTATGGGCCCATTTTGGAAGCTAAAAAGCCACACTGGGCTTCATCAAAAATGTTATTTCAGCAAAAAATTTGAGGAAAATAATAATTATTAAATTATTCAAAACTTTATTCATTAGAAAAAAAATTTTACAACTACGTTATCCGCACCTTTGGGCATGACAATACCACAATTCACTAAGCACATATACAACACACACATGGTTTTTCTCAATCTTTTCTTCTTTGACAACTACATGAGGAATTGAATTGGCCACCCAAAAATCTTCTAATTCACCTCTTAGGGCCGCCAGTCAGCTTGGATAGCTTCTAAGTCNCAAAACTTTATTCATTAGAAAAAATTTTTTACAACTACACCTTTGGGCATGACAAAACCACAATTCACTAAGCACATATACAACACACACATGGTTTTTCTCACTCTTTTCTTCTTTGACAACTACATGAGGAGTTGAATTGGCCACCCAAAAATCTTCTAATTCACCTCTTAGGGCCGCCAGTCAGCTTGGATAGCTTCTAAGTCCGTCACCTGGGCCAGGAGTATTTCTATTTCAATAATCTTGGTCCAGAGGGCCTCCAACTCAGCATAGAAGACTGGCAACTCCTCTCAAAGATTTAAGACAGCGTCTTTTCATTGAAGGTTAGTAGACCGTGCGAGGAAGTCCACAATCTCTTCCATACAATGAATTAAAGTCCCATAATGGTCCCTGCAAGCATCAAATACCCTCTCTGGGTCCGCTGCAAGTGGTGTTAAAATTGTTAGAGGCACTGGAGTGGGCTGTGACTTGAGCAGAAGGACGGGCATAATCAGTTGGCTCGAATTGGTGTGCCGCCTCTAGAGAGAAAGTCAATGATGTATGTGGTTTCCTCTGCTATAATTGAACTAATGTTTCTGAAGTAAATGAGAAAGGCAAATGAAAAAGAACCTTAAAGTTACAGATCGATCAGTTTATTATCGATGCGTGAAAGCAACAGCGGTATGAGAAGACACACCACCATTAAGATCCGTCTTGGTTTTTGGCGAAGGAGGAACATTTCTTTAGGTGAAGCCTCGGTTTGCAAGGTCTCATTTATGAAGAGTCAGAGCGGATCATCTGCCCTAGGAAGGGCATCACCTTGAGTGATCTTCGAGGCTGAAGAGTGAAGCAGAGTGAAGTTCAGTGATGGAACTGTAGCAACCACTCCCAAATGTTTCACCTCTTGGGATGGCAGTTGGGCTAGATGATGAAGAAACGGTGTAGGGTTAAATACATTTCCCCCCGTTTTGACTGCTCATTATAAGTGGTGCCTCATGAGAAGATTCACCAACCTCTTCTACAGAGGCAGTTTTTCATTTAGTTGCTTAACTGGTTTTATTTATTCGGCCAGCCATTTTCCACCGTTCATTTTCTTCTCATCTCATTTTCTCCTCTTAGTAGTTTGTGTCTCTTCCCTTACCTTTTCTTAAAAAGTGGGTGAGAACTGTCAAGCTTCTTTTCCTTTTCATTTTCTATGGGGCGAGTTCTAGAAACAGGAAGTCCAAAAGCCTTCAACAAGGCTTCCTCACTTGCTGATTTTTTGGCACTCGACATGTTCATTCACGTAAATGACTGACTCACAATAAGTAAATGCAAAAAATGGGAAAAACAAAAACACATAGTGCCCTAATTATTGGAAAAATAGGCACTAAAATTAATGAATTATAATTTATGATGATATTTATTACTCATTACATAAATAATCAGGCTATAATTTTTTTTATTTTTATGACAGTTATCGCTTTCAAAGAAGTAAGAGAATTGATGAACTAATTTTATATATATATATATATATATATATATATATATATATATATATATATATATATATATATATATANCCAACCAAAAATTTTTCTATATCATTTTAATGTATCTAACAGTCTTTGCTCTAACAGTTCATTTAATTCTAAAGATATAATAACATGTAATGTAGATGAGTCTCCCAAAAACACATACTTCAAGTGGTTAGGTATTTTCAACTCAAGTTTAGATGGTTTTATAATTGATGGAAATAGATTCTTATCAGCATTTTTGTAATATCCAACATCTCAAATCTTTCCTGAATATAATCTAATTCTTCATTTTCTAATTCGTCCAAAATAACTTCATCATTCTCTTCAAATTTCTTGAACATAATCTAATTCTTCATTTTCTAATTTATCCAGAATAATTTCATCATTCTCTTCAATTTGTTCTTCAAAATGCTCTTCTTTTTCAAAATACTTTTTATCTTCAAAATGTTCTTTAAAATGTTCGTTCAATAGAAGTTCAATAATTTTCATGCGAAAACACTCATTATCTCTTTCAACAATAGGGTATTTCATAGATTTTGCAATGTTAAAAGTCACTTCTTGATCATTTACTNTTTGTATACATTTCTTTCCTTCAAACACTGATGTAAACCTCAATTGAGCCTTCGCATTGACAAAGTGAGACTCGTCGAACTCAAGTCGCCTTTTTTTGTCGTGGAGCCATTTCAATCTCATCAAAATTATAGAAAAATNTGTAAACCTCAATTGAGCCTTCGCATTGACGAAGCGAGACTCGTCGAACTCAAGTCGCCTTTTTTTGTCGTGGAGCCATTTCAATCTCATCAAAATTATAGAAAAATTCCAAAAAATACTTCAAATATGCAAATAATGGCTTCCAAGAGTGATTCTAAGAGTTCAAAACTAAGTTCCATGAATTTCTTCCCAATATTTTCTTCACATTCTCAAATGTTTTGGATCTCCTCAATGTGGAAAAAATTCATGGTGAAAATCAAATAATTTTAGTTTGGAGTGAAGCTCTTACTAAGAGGTGATCAAATCCGGTGTCTAAATGCCTTGAAATCGCCCTCAAATCCAAGATCTCTCAAGCCCTATGTNATGATTAAATCCGGTGTCTAAATGCCTTGAAATCGCCCTCAAATCCAAGATCTCTCAAGCCTTATGTTAAAAATTACATTTTTCAGCGGAAGGGGATGATGAATAGTGGCGGTTGACTGGTCAAAATCGTGGTTAGAGGTGTTTTTTTTCAGGATCTCTCCGTCGGCGTGGTCTTCGGTGCCGTCAACGTGCTCTATTGAAACTATATCCTAGGTTTTGGGAAAAGTTTGTCGTAGGCGGCGTCGAGGGCGCCGTCGATGGACTCTATTGATTTGGTTCAATTTCTGGATTTTTGCAATTTTGATCAATTTCAAGTCTCAACAACATCTGTTCAATCATTATAGACATAATTTTAAGTTATTAAATGATGTACTTATCACAAATAAACTTTCACAACATAAAACAACATAATTATATATAAATTTCAAGGGTTATAATATACGTTACACAACACACCTAAGTTTTGTATTTTCTCAACCTTAATACATCAATTCAGCGTCGCAATCCAGATCACAACACACAAAATGCTGAAAACAAACATCCTATGCTCAGTCTCAACTATACAGAGATCAAAAAACAAAATTCTAAAGCAAAGCAAACATAAAGTTCAAATCAAATTACATACATAGACAGACAGGTAGTAATGTAAATCTACTATTCTTCAGATTCAGTGCTAGATTCTCCTCTGAGATCACNTGTCAAAAATCGCATTTTTCAGCGGAAGGGGATGATGAATAGTGGCGGTTGACTGGTCAAAATTGTGGTTAGAGGTGTTTTTTTTCAGGATCTCTCCGTCGGCGGGGTCTTCGGTGCCGTCAACGTGCTCTATTGAAATTATATCCTAGGTTTCGGGAAAAGTCCGCCGTAGGCGGAGTCGAGGGCGCCGTCGATGGACTCTATTGATTTGGTTCAATTTATGGATTTTTGCGATTTTGATCAATTTCAAGCCTCAATGACATCTGTTCAATCATTATAGACATAATTTTAAGTTATTAAATGATGTACTTATCACAAATAAACTTTCACAACATAAAACATCATAATTATATATAAATTTCAAGGGTTATAATATACGTTACACAACACACCTAAGTTTTATATTTTCTCAACCATAATACATCAATTCAGCGTCGCAACCCAGGCCACAACACACAAAATGCTGAAAACAAACATCCTATGCTCAGTCTCAACTATACAGAGATCTAAAAATAAAATTCTAAAGCAAAGCAAACATAAAGTTCAAACCAAATTACATACATAGATAGACAGGTAGTAATGTAAATCTACTATTCTTCAGATTCAGTGCTAGATTCTCCTCTGAGATCACCCATTTATTGCACATGAATGAAGAGGTTATAGAAGGGTCGGTATGGAAATTCTTCAGTAAAGTCCTCTTCTATCAATTTCATCCTTCTCATCAGCCGTATCAAACTGTCTTCTATATGTCCAAAGTGAGAAAAATGTTCTTTCATCCTCCAATCTGGATGATAGAAGAAATCAGAGATATTATTAATTGCATTCATAACATTTTGTACCTCCTTCTCCAATTTCTTGATTCTGCGNTATGAACGAAGAGGTTATAGAAGAGTCGGTATGGAAATTCTTCAGTAAAGTCCTCTTCTATCAATTTCATCCTTCTCATCAGCCGTATCAAACTGTCTTCTATATGTCCAAAGTGAAAAATGTTCTTTCATCCTCCAATCTGGATGATAGAAGAAATCAGGGATATTATTAATTGCATTCATAACATTTTGTACCTCCTTCTCCAATTTCTTGATTCTGCGCAGGATCACTAGAAACTTGGCCAGAACTAAAAATTGAATAGGCAGTGAATTCTGAGACGATTGATCCACCATAATAGTCATATCATTTTCATCTTCATAGGCTAGGAATCTCTCAGTTGAGTCCAAAGACTTCTAAGGTAGAAGTACCTTTTCCCAATTCTCATAAGATACTTGGAACTGACTGCAAAGTAAGAAAACTGTTGAAGGATATCCAAGCTCATAAGTCGATCTATGAAAGATCAGGCCCAAAATAGACTTCACAATTATCGATCCAATATCGATCTGTAGTCCCATTTGGATGCAATAATTCAGAATAACACATTCCTTGGAAACTTTACCGATCCTCATCGTTAGTAACAGTTTTGTAGAAATGAAGAAGTGCCAGTGTTTCGAAACGAGATTTAGAAGTGTCGTAGAAAAACTAACATATCTGTTTTCTCTCAGTTTCTAGTCTTCAATTTCGTCTGTTAAATATTGGTAAATTTCATTCATCTGATTTCTTGTCGGGACAAAATTGGAATAATGCCAGACAGGAACGTTCTTGATCATATATAATTCTTTAATCCGTGCAGCACTAAAAGTTATCCATCTACCTCGCACATAGACGACTCCCCGGTTGATTCCATGCAAATTAACATATAATTCCTTCACTATAGGAACAACTACGGCAGCTGTAGTGTAGCACAACACCTCCCATCTTCACCGCACTAGTAGTGTAGCACAACACTTCCCATCTTCACCGCACTATCATCTCTTCAATTGCCGTTGAGGGATTATTCAATNACTTCTAAGGTAGAAGTACCTTTTCCCAATTCTCATAAGATACTTAGAACTGACTGTAAAGTAAGAAAATTGTTGAAGGATGTCCAAGCTCATAAGTCAATCTATGAAAGATCAGGCCCAAAATAGACTTCACAATTATCGATCCAATATCGATCTGTAGTCCCATTTGGATGCAATAATTCAGAATAACACTTTCCTTGGAAACTTTACCGATCCTCATCGTTGGTAACAGTTTTGTAGAAATGAATAAGTGTCAGTGTTTCGAAACGGGATTTAGAAGTGTTGTAGAAAAACTAACATATTTGTTTTCTCTCAGTTCCTAGTCTTCAATTTCGTCTGTTAAATATTGGTAAATTTCATTCATCTGATTTCTTGTCAGGACAAAATTGGAATAATGCCAGACAGGAACGTTCTTGATCATATATAATTATTTAATCCATGTAGGACTAAAAGTTATCCATCTACCTCGCACATAGACGACTCTCTGGTTGATTCCATGCAAGTTAACATAAAATTCCTTCACTACAGGAACAACTACGGCAGGTGTAGTGTAGCACAACACTTCCCATCTTCACCGCACTATCATCTCTTCAATTGCCGTTGAGGGATTATTCAATCCACGATTTACGAATCCTCGTTCCTTGATTAATCTTTTCTTCGCCAGTATCTTGTTGAAGATTCGCTGCGCTTCCACACTAATGAACTTTCTCTGATTGAACACTCGCATTCTTTGGTTTTCAGAGGAATTGGAAGCCATAGAGATGAATTTAGTGGAGTTTCACTTCATTTTTGGGGAACTATGAACTTAGGAATCAAATTTGGGTGTTTAAAAGGGGTAACTCATGCCCAAAACTGCCAAAAATTGCCCATTCAAACTCCAGAAACCGCCATCCCGCCGGTCTCGCCGTCGGCGGCGTCGAGGGCGTCGTCGACAAGCCTTTAGTATTTAACTTCCTGGACTCTCGAGAAAAACCCGCCATCGGCGCCCAAGGTATAAATTGCATAGTTTCGCTCTGGCCCGAATGCTTTCCGATTTTTCTCTATGGATCCAATTTTTATGATGATTCAAGGGTAAATAAGAGTAGTAAAGTTCAATACTACCACAAACTAATGATAATTTCAAATAATAACTACTATAATCACAATAAAAATAAAGATAAATATGGGTTGCCTCCCATAAAGTGCTTGGTTTAACATCGTCAACCCGACCTATTCAGGTATTATTCAGGTTGACTGATCATTAAAACCTCTTTAAAATTTGGTCTTGTTTAGGTTGACTGATCATTAAAACCTCTTTAAAATTTGGTCTTTTACCCTCATAATATGGTTTTAATGTGTCCATTTACTTTAAATCTATTTCCAGTTTTTTGATCTTCAATTTCAATAGCTCCATAAGTATAAACTTGAGTCACAGTAAAGGGCCTAACCAACGAGACTTCAATTTCCTAGGGAATAACTTCAGCGTAGTATTGTAAAGCAAAACTTCTTGTCCGGGTTCAAAGTTCTTCTGGATAATCTTTCAATCATGGCATAACTTTAGTTTCTCCTTATAAATTCTGTCGTTATCATAAGATTCAATTCTTAATTCTTTCAATTCATTCAATTATAACAATCTCTTCTTACTAGCATCTTTCAAATTATAATTGAATTCTTTAATCGCCCAATATGTGTTATGCTCCAATTCTACTGGTAAGTGACAAGCCTTTGCAAAAATCAGTCTATAAGGAGTCAACTCCAATTCTACTGGTAAGTGACAAGCCTTTCCAAAAGTCAGCCTGTAAGGAGTCATTCCAATATGAGTTTTATAAGCAGTCTTGTAAGCCCATAATGCATTATTTAGTCTAGTGGACCAATCGATTCTATTAGGGTTTACAGTCTTTTCAAGTATTTGTTTAATCTCTCTATTAGAAACTTCAGCTAACCTACTANTTGATCTTCAATTTCAATAGCTTCGTAAGTATAAACTTCAGTCACAGTAAAGGTTCCTAACCAACGAGACTTCAATTTCCCAGGGAATAACTTCAGCGTAGTATTGTAAAGCAAAACTTCTTGTCCTGGTTCAAAGTTCTTCTGGATAATCTTTTGATCATGGCATAACTTTAGTTTCTCCTTATAAATTCTGTCGTTATCATAAGATTCAATTCTTAATTCTTTCAACTCATTCAATTGTAACAATCTCTTCTTACCAGCTTCTTTCAAATTATAATTGAATTCGTTAATCGCCCAATATGCTTTATGCTCCAATTCTATTGGTAAGTGACAAGTCTTTCCAAAAGTCAGCCTGTAAGGAGTCATTTCAATATGAGTTTTATAAGTAGTCTTGTAAGCCCATAATGCATTATCCAGTCTAGTGGACCAATCGATTCTACTAGGGTTTACAGTCTTTTCAAGTATTTGTTTAATCTCTCTATTAGAAACTTCAGCGCTACTAATTTGAGGGTGATAGGCAGTAGAGATTCTATGAATAATATTAAACTTTTCTGCCAATCTCTAGATGTATTTATTCCTAAAATGAGATCCTCCGTCAGTGATAATCATTCTCGGCATTCCGTATCTAGTGAAAATATTTTTCATTAAAAATCTCGATACACTTTTAGCGTCACAATGAGGTAAAGCTTGTGCTTCAATCCACTTTGAAATGTAGTCTACTGTAATTAATATGTATAAGTTCCCAAATGAAGGAATAAATGGTCCCATGAAGCCTAATCCCCAAATATCAAAGATCTCAACTTCTAACAATAAATTCAGGGGCATTTCATTTCTTCTAGATATATTGCCAACTCGTTGACATTGATCACAAGTTTTTATATATCTATAAACATCTCTAAAGATAGTAGGCCAATAAAATTCAGCTTGTAAAATTTTATAAGCCAATCGCAAAATGTCCTCCAAATTCAGAATCATGACATTTCTGAATGATTAGCTCAGTTTCTTCATATGGTACACATCTTCTCATAATCAGATCCTTACATTGTTTATATAAATAAGGCTCATCCCAAAAATATGCTTTCCATATCATGAGTAAATTTCCTTTGTTGTTGCAGTGTCAGGATAGGTGGCAGAATATCACTCACAAATGAATTTTCTTTGTTATTGCAATGTCATCATAGGTGGTAAAATATCACTTACAATATAATTAACAATATCAGCTTACCATGATATTTTCCACTCATTAATATTATAAAGTTGTTCATCAGGGAAACTATCTGTAATTTCATTTTCGGTGTCAGATAATACATGGTTTTCTAATCTCGACAAATGATCAGCAATTTGATTATCAGTTCCCTTTCTATCAATAACCACAAGATCAAATTCTTGCATCAAAAGTATCCATCTAATTAATCTTGGTTTGACATCCTTCTTTTGCATTAGATATTTAATAGCAGAGTGATCAGTGTGCACAACACATTTAGTCCCAATTAAATAAGATCTAAATTTGTCTAAAGAATACACAATCGCGAGTAACTCTGTTTCAGTAACAGTATGATTAATTTGAGTATCATTAAGAGTTTTACTAGTGTAGTATATAACTTTAAAAATCTTTTTATACATTTGTCCAAGAACAGCTCCAATAGCATAATCACTAACATCACACATCAGTTCAAATGGTTTCTCCCANCGGGCTGTAATTAATTTTTCTTTTAATTACTCAAAGGCATTTAAACAGCTTTCAGTAAATTCAAATTCTTTGTCCTTTTCTAAAAGTTGGCATAAAGGTTTAGTAACGTTTGAGAAATCTTTAATAAAATGCGTGTAAAAACCAACATGTCCAAGAAAACTCCTAACTTCTCTTACATTTNAAAACTCAAATTTCTTGTCCTTTTCTAAAAGTTGCATAGAGGTTTGGTAACTTTTGAGAAATCTTTAATAAAACGTCTATAAAAACTAACTTGTCCCAGAAAACTTCTAACTTCTCTTACACTAGTAGGAGGTGTTAGTTTAGATATAACTTGAATTTTTGCAGGGTTTGCTTCCATACCATCTTCCAAAATTTTATGCCCTAACACAATTCCTCCTGATTTTGCAGGTTCCGTTTCCATACAATTTTCTGAAATTTTATGCCCTAACACAATTCCTCCTACAACCATAAATTGACATTTCTCTCNTGTAGGAGGTGTTAGTTTAGATATGACTTGAATTTTTGCAGGGTATGCTTCCATACTATCTTCTGAAATTTTATGCCCTAACACAATTCCTCCTGCAACCATAAATCGACATTTCTCCCAATTTAGAACTAAATTAGTTCTTTCGCATAGCTCCAAAACTTTTTTAAGGTAATTTAAGCACGCGTCAAATCATGTTCCAAATACAGAGAAATCATTCATAAATACTTCCAATCCATCATCAATTAACTTACTAAATATGGACANGGAGAAATTATCCATAAATACTTCCAGTTCATCGTTAACTAACTTACTAAATATGGATATCATACATCTCTGGAATGTTGCAGGTGCATTACATAGTCCAAAAGGCATTCTCCGAAAAGCAAAAGTTCCAAAAGGACTAGCAAATGTTGTCTTTTCTTGATCCTCAGGAGCAATACAAAGCAAAAGTTCCAAAAGGACTAGTAAATGTTGTCTTTTCTTGATCCTCAGGAGCAATAAATAACCGGTATATCCATCTAAGAAACAAAAATATTTGTGCCCAACAAGTCTATCTACTATTTGGTCTCTACTAGTTGGTCTAAAAAGGGTGAAAGGAAGTGATCTTTCCTAGTGGCAGTGTATAATTTTATATAATCAATGCAAATACGCCACCCAGTAACTTGTCTGATAGGTATTAATTCATTATTTTCTTTNTTAAAAGAACTAGTAAATGTTGTCTTTTCTTGATCCTCAGGAGCAATAGGAATTTGATGGTAACAGTATATCCATCTAAAAAATAAATATTTGTGCCCAGCAAGTCTATCCAATATCTGATCTAAAAAGGGTAAATGGAAGTGATCTTTCCTCATGGCAGTGTTTAATTTTTTATAGTCAATGCGAATATGTCACCCAGTAACTTGTCTGATAGGTATTAATTCATTATTTTCTTTTGTTTCAACAATCACTCCTTTNATTTAATTTTCTATAAACAATGCATATGCACCACCTAGTGACTTCTCTGATAAGTATTAATTCATTATTTTCTTTTATTTCAACAGTCACTCCTCCTTTCTTCTGTACACAATGAATTGGACTTANGCACAACGAATTGGACTTACCTACGCACTATCTAAAATAGGATATATAATTCCAATGTCTAACCATTTCAAAATTTCCTTTTCTACTACTTCTTTCATTATCGGATTCAATCTCCTTTGTGGATCAACTCTTGGTTTATATTGTTCCACTTCTTTCATTATAGGGTTTAATCTCCTTTGTGGATCAACTCTTGGTTTATATTGTTCATCAATTCTTTCATCATTGGGTTTAATCTCCTTTGTGGATCAACTCTTGGTTTATATTGTTCATCTAGCATAATTTTCTGCATACAGATTGAAGGACTGATTCCCTTAATATCAGCTAAAGTCCAACCAAAAGCTTTCTTTAATGTATCTAAAAGTCTTTGCTCTTGCAAATCATTTAATTCTTAAGATATAATAACAGGTAATGTAGATGAGTCGGTATCTATCAGTCTTTGTTCTTGTAAATCATTTAATTCTGAAGATATAATAATATGTAATGTACTATCTAATAGTCTTTGCTCTTGCAGTTCATTTAATTCTATAGATGAGTCTCCCAAAAACACATACTTCAAGTGGTTAGGTAATGTTTTCAACTCAAGTTCAGGTGGTTTTATAATTGCTGGAAATAGATTCTTATCAGCATTTTCTGTAATATCCAACATCTCAAATCTTTCTTGAACATAATCTAATTCTTCATTTTCTAATTTATCCAGAATAATTTCATCATTCTCTTCAATTTGTTCTTCAAAATGCTCTTCTTNGTCTTTTTCAAAATACTTTTTATCTTTAAAATGTTCTTTAAAATGTTCATTCAGTAGATGTTCAATAATTTCCATGCAAAAACA
>JXCR01138018.1:39185-55974 GCA_002079205.1 Phalaenopsis hybrid cultivar
TGAGCCTAATCAGTTCTAAAAAATTGTCGAGATTTTTCTCACTTTTTCTATTTCTGCTGCCTGCTCTCTCCTCTGCTTTCAATATGATTTTTATGACTTAAATCCTTCTTTGCAATACCACTAAACTAGGTTCATCGGATTAGTAAATTAGAGAGCTTTTTGCTGAAATAATAATTAACACTTTCCTCATGGGATCGATACACAAACTCTTAGACTGCTACTACTTGACATTGGCACTTGTATTGTACGACTAACTTGCTTCACAATAAGTTTTGGCACTTCAAGTTGGTTAAATAGGTTAGGGTTCTAGGTTGATGGGTTTGAAGGGTTAGGAATTTTGCATTTTATGGATTTAGGTAGATTAGGTTTCGATTAAGAAAAAAAGGGAGAAGAAAAGATTGTAATAACAAAATATATGATAGCGTAAAGCAATGCTCTATGATTTATCATACAAAAGTCAACATATACATGATACAAGATAAAGGGAGATTTACTATGTAGANTATTTGGCTGAACAAGTTTAATAAGTATGAGAGACTCACATATCTAGGGCGGCTAAACATTTTGGAGTTGAGAAAACATCACATAATGTATAACACTATATTTACTAGCCAAAACCGCACTAGGATATGATTAAGTATATCAAAGGATGTGTACCTTACAAGACATTCAAGCTTGAAAATAAGAAGCTTGAATTTCAATGTATAGAGCTATTACTAAGTGAGCGCCTTCGTTGTTTCGCTAGGAGCCTTGCCAAAGTCAAAACAAGGTAATAAAATCTGCATTTTCATGGATAAATTTTTGAAATTGGCTATTTTAATCCGTTATAAGAGTACAATTACTTGAAAGGATGCCAGTCTCTTTTTCCTATCTTGTCTGATCTAGATAAAACAGTTTTTGAGCCAGTTCACGGAGTTCTTGTCAGTCATGATGGATACTAGATTAAAGAGGATTATTGTCTTTGGTTACATACTGATGAGTAGAAGAAAGTGGTATACGAAGTCATGGTGCATAGGTTGAGTGGTTTTAACATGCATCCCAAAGTTTGGTTTGATAAACTATCCTAAATTTAATTCATCTTCAACCGAGTTGTGCACATATTATATTTAAGAAAACAGCTGAAGTTTGCCTGCGGTATCTTCAGAAAAGCTCATTTGATTTTTACTTTTCCATTACCCCTACTATTAATGTTGGGGCTGAAACTTACAAAAAAAGGGCCTCAAAATTCTTGGAGGGCATTCACAAAATTCATACATCTGTGCAACAATTCCAGAAATCCCAATAGTGATACGTGTAGAGACACGATTGTTATTGTGCTATGGCCAACTTCTAAGTAGGATATATTTTTTGATTACACTTAAGCTATGATTTCCTTGAGGGAGAAAGCAATAGGTTGAAGCCAGTTAGATATTGATCTTTTCAAATTCTTTGAAAGAGTTGAGAACATTTTCCAGTTAGAACTATTGTTATACATGGAGATGCATTTGGTTATTAATGGGGAGAATTTGTAGTTCTTAAACATTGCATGATAAGTCTGAAAAGATTCCACCTTCTATCTCTGATTTACCCATGGTAGACAGGTAGTGTGTACCATGTGAAGTGGATATCCTTCCAGAGCGAAACAATATTGCAATCAAATATTTTCTAAATAAGATATTTCACATTGGCAGAAAAAGTCTGCCAAACAAGGATAATGTTACCCAAGGTAAATTGGAAATATCACTTTCTCTTTTCTTCAATTTTAGTTTCATGAGTGCAATTCTCCTTAATGTTGTACTCATGATATGGTGATCATATCATAAAAGGGATGATCAATTTTGCCTTCCACTTTTAAGAAGTCCATTAGAAGATGCTTCCCCAAACCATGAAATCAATTACGGTATCAAGCTAGCTGATCTTGGATTGTCTAATTTCTTCTTGTAGGTTAGAAATTATAGTTATTCTTATGTGACACAGATCAAAGAAGACATTATTAGGCATTCACAATAGAAAAGAAGTTGTAAATTGTTGGCTTGGTTTCAAGACCACGAGGTAAGAAGTCTGATAGCTATAGGATATATTTTTTTTTTAGTTTTCAATTTCATCAAGTTGTTCTTTGTCTAATGATAGAATTACTTTCTTTTCTTGCGGAGTCAATGTGGGATGAACAAGGATTATGTTTGAATTTATATATTCTTGTATTTGTCTATAAAAAGGGTTGGTTTCACATACAAATTCAAGTTCTCACAAAACTCTCTTTTATTCTCTCTCCCCTTCCTTTAGCATTGATTTTTAGCATACCTGAAAAATATCACGTCATCAATATTGTTGTTGTTAAGAGAATAGTGGCTTTCTTGCTACTTGAAGATTTCAAATTCATCTAAAAATTACCCCCGAAATCAACAACCACCGAGTAGTTGTTTTTGCCATCAAACTTATTTTTTAGCACTGAAGAATAGTTCATATGTGCTATTTAGCAAAAAAACAACAAACCAACTACTAGTTGTTGAAGGGAAAGTCAGACGAAGTGGAGCCTTTTTTGAGACCAAAGCACATAGTCATTCTTGGTATTTACAACAAGAAAGAGGGAAACTTGAGGTAAGTCATGTACAACCAGAAACCTAATCTTGAGATATCTTTAATTTAATTGGTAGTTCAAAAGGGTTCTCGTACAAGTCCTATTGCCTTTTCTAACAATTGCAGCCTCTTATTGTAATACATTCCGGCTTCTTCTATTTTAAAATATCATAATTATAATGGGTCATTTACATACATACCACACAATTTTTATGTATTTACATATCTAACACTTTAACATTCTTATTTTCATGCATACCACTTAAATTTTTAACGTCACGTAAAAAGTACCACCTTCATTATCTTTTAAATGTGAAATACACCTTGTCATACTTAGTTTTTTAACACCAAGGTCTTACAAGTGTAAATATCAAACTTTGGGTGTTAAATATGTAAATACTTAATTTATGTGATGTGGATGTAGATTTACCAATATTAATTTGCTTGAGAAACTGTTATGCAAACGGCAGTACTCTGCATGCACCTCTTCCATGACTTGACCACGGGTAACTTGCAAATTTATTGCATGTGCACCTTCATGACTCTACTATGAGGCATGAGCAACTTGCAAATTAGGTTCTCCATTTCCGGAGAGTAACGACAATCTTGATTCTTACCAAATAACTCAGCACTAACCAAACGAAACCTGAATGCATACATATTTAGTTTCTCCCTAACCACAATTTTATTGTATATCCAAATGCATAAAATATGTTTTGTTTTGTCATATGCTTTGATGTTGCCATGCTGATGATAAATTTGAGGGGCATTTACATACTTACCACACAATTTTTATATTTTTATACATCTAACTCCCAAACTTTCATATGTACAAGCATAGACTCAGATCTTTGATGTAACATTAATAAAAACCATTATCACCTACTTTTAAAAGTGAAATACACCTTTTCAGGCATAGGTTTATTGCATCAAAGTCTTATGCATGAAAATATGAAAGTTGGGTGTCTGATATGTAAATACATAAAATTGGGTGGTATGTATATAAAGTTCCCTGAATATACTATTTATAGCATTACGCTAATTTGATTTATACTTTGGTAGGGGTTCATTTCATGTGGATGCATATCTAGATCCTGCATTCATGTCATTGATGAAGGACCCTGACCAGCGTCGCAAAGAGCAGTGGGAAAAAGCTGCCCAGGCTCAAAATGGCTTTGATTTTGCTAAGCTGCTTGGTTTTGGAGATTTAGGTGGTCCTCCTTTGAGTGCTGCTGAGGAATATTCACTTCACTCCAGATATCTTGCAAAAGCGAATTCTTTGAACCTTTCAGAAATTGCTGAAATGAAAATTGTGTAAGGATTTTGTTATGTGCGCTCAAAGAATTTTATTGGTTTTACATGGTGCTTTTCTATGTTGGAATATGTCTACATACAATCATTTGTTTAGAAGTCTTGCGTGTAACAAGTTATAGTTGTTTTCATTTATCTTATTTTCAGATAATTTTATAATTGTCAAATATTTATTCTTAATTTTGTGCATAAATTTCAGTTATCGGGGTGGAGTAGACAGCGAGGGGCGGCCAGTAATGGTTGTTGTAGGTGCTCACTTTTTACTTCGATGCCTTGAGTTGGAGCGTTTTGTCCTTTATGTAGTAAAGGTACACTTTTATAAATTGATAGAAATTATTTTATTCAGTTTTTGTTCTTGATTTTTAAGCTCCTAGAATCATGCTTTGTTATCTTATTGTTGAGATGCACGAAAAGTTTTTAGCGTTGAGGCTTGCATTAAATATTGCATACTAGGGTAATTTTTAATTTCAATTATATTATTATATTCTTTATCTAATCATCTACACCAACCTCACTAAGCTAGTTTTTTGATGCTATTAATTGTAATTCCCTCTTGGAGAGTGAACGAGGATCCATCTTATTTTGGATTTGTGAGTCGTTATTATTTTATGTGAGTGAAACTAACTATTTCATGGAAATTTATTTACTTTTTAGCAATATAACATTCTTTCCAATCTCTTTCAATTCTGCTTTCAATATGGGATATATGATAAAGTTAAATTTTGTATGCCTTGTGGCCAAAATATTTTCCTGGTTCTACCATCAACTACTACTAAGCCACACATAGTCAGGGGGCGGAATCAAGTTATGCCAAGGTGGGCTATTGCCACTCTAAAAAATAATGTTAGTTGCAACTCTCCGCTTAGGATGATGTTGATGAGCTTTTATAATTAGCTAGATAATCTTTTTTCCCATTTCGAAAAATCATAACTATTTAAATTATCTCAAAATTATTAGAGTTATGCTCATACATGCAAAAACTTCTCATAGAGTTTCCTTTTATTAATTAGTTTTAAATTAAAAAAAAATGTATATTATCTTACTAGCTGGGCAATGTTTTTCTTTAATACTGTGAAAATATGCTTAGATTTTTATTTAATGTGATGATCATACAATATGAAATTTGATGTATTATGCTGTTTCTCAACTTGTTCCTTTGATTTATCACTAAAATTTACAGATACGCGACTGAGTTAGGCACCTTTAATATATGATATACAATAATATGAATATAATTATTGTATAATTTATATTTAAAGTACAGTGTTTAAAAATACAGAACTCCATCATTATTACTTAGTTATATGAAAATTTGGTAAAGTTGAAGTTTCGCTTTTGTACAATTAATAGATATGGTGTATGAATCAACCTTGGAAATAATAATGTGCTACCTATTCAAGTGTGATAGAAATGAAAATTTTAAGATATCTAATTGGAAAAATTATTAGCAGTAGTATGATAATAATTATATGAAAAGTGATGAGCACAACACTTATTGAAGATACGACAATGAAAAGTAGATTTAGATGACTTGGTGATGCAACACAAGAATCCATTATCAATTATGGACATGGTTATTAATTTTCCTTTGATTTATCACTAAAATTTACAGATACGCGACTGAGTTAGGCACCTTTAATATATGATATACAATAATATGAATATAATTATTGTATAATTTATATTTAAAGTGCAGTGTTTAAAAATACAGAACTCCATCATTATTACTTAGTTATATGAAAATTTGGTAGACTTGAAGTTTCGCTTTTGTACAATTAATAGGTATGGTGTATGAATCAACCTTGGAAATAATAATGTGCTACCTATTCAAGTGTGATAGTAATGAAAATTTTAAGATATCTAATTGGAAAAATTATTAGCAGTCGTATGATAATAATTATATGAAAAGTGATGAGCACAACACGTATTGAAGATACGATAATGAAAAGTAGATTTAGATGACTTGGTGATGCAACACAAGAATCCATTATCAATTATGGACATGGTTATTAATTTTATCATTTTAATTTAAATATATACAATGAAGGAACAGTTCTCCCTTTCTTGCATGGTTGGCCTCTCTTTTTGTATTGGATCAACTCCTCTCTTAGAAGACAAAGTCAAGGTGCATTCATAGGGTAATTTTGTCCGCCCATTCTATTCATGGCATATGTAAATTGCATTAAAGAATTGATCCAAAACCTTTTATATGTGCTTGGTATACTTTTCATTCGCTAGGATAGGTTTTTATGTGCTTGGATGCTTTTTATTCCTTCATTGAAGTTTTTTGGTGAGTTCTTTATTTTGTTTGGAGTTGATTTTGGTGAGACCCTCCAATCTATCCTTGTTATTATTTACTAAACCTAGCTAATCCCTTCTACAAACCCTGATTCCATTCCTCCCTCTTCATGATTCCACCTTTAAAAATAGTCTCACATGCCATTAGCTCTCGTTCAACCCTTGGAAACCCACTGAAAACTTACTCTAGCCAACCCAAGTAAAGACCTAATACTCAATACAATTCTATCAATCAATTACATTCAGTCAATTGCTTATGAACCCACAACCATTTGCCTTCAATAATTGCCAAAGCCATTTTAAACCCTAGTTCCTAGGTTCATCCATCTTCTAAATATCTCAAGGCATGAGCCCCCTCTCTCTCAAACTCCACAAAATCCTATCTATCATCTCTGCCCATAGGCCGCTATACACATCCTAAGAAACACTCTTCGTTCATATCAGTTCAAGTAAGCAACTTCATCCTCAAAAATCATATCCACCACCGCCTTTATCGTATTGTTATCAGAGCTCAAATCTCAATGGCGCTTTTCCAAAGTATCTAAAGGAATCAAGAAGGCAAACGGAAGGGTGATCACAACTTCATCTTTGGCTGTAGCAACCAATGAAACCTCTTCCATTAACAAGCACCCAAGTATTGTTGGTTTAATTTCCTATGAGGGTTGCATTTCAATTTTCTTTGGATTTAAACTTCTGGGAATTGCACATGTTGCCTGAACATTCTATGAAATTTTTTTGTACTGGAATTGCACATGTTGTCTGAACATTCTATGAAAATTTGTATGCATCTCCAAGTATATGAACACGAATAAAGCTTAGCATTTACCTTGCTTGAAACCTATCATAACTTCATACACCGTTAGGTGAACCACCCAAACTAAGATTTCTGAACTTACTCTGATACCCATTTGGAAAATTAAAGCAAGGTTACTCTTGTTTATGATTAGTTAATCACCTATCATCTCAGTATCTTTTTTCCATCAAAGTAATCTCTCCAACATTAAAAATATCATCCTTATTATTCTTACTACTACAAGCCTTCCAATAGTGATAAACATTAGCAAATGTGTTCACCTGATTGCAAATGCATTGGCTCATCCATTGTAGCATATGCCTCTTTTCATGCAAAGTTAGTTTATTGCTGTTAAATCATGCAAGCTAGCATCAATTTCTATGATGACTACATTGATTCTTGCTATATGGAGTTTGGTAGAGATTATGAAACACAAGAACCCATTATTAAGCTACGACATGGTGCTTAACTTCATAAAATTTAAGCAAATCTCTACAATGGAGGAGTGGCTCTCCCTCTCCCTTGCATGTCTAACCTTCTCCATCACAAGGTAAGTAGATTAACAAAATGATTAAAACAAAAGATCTTTCTTCCTTTTGTGTACTTGGTTAACTCTTCTCGTAGAAGGCAAGATCAAGGGGCATCCAGAAAAGAATGCCACTCTCCTTGCATATAGCTTTCCTCTTTGATGCAATTCAACATGTGTTATATCAAGCGTAATCTCTTTCTTTAGTAGCTTTGGTTTCCCCCTTCATTAAGGCGTGGATCCAAAACCTTCAACATACTTTTTTGTACTTCTATATATACAATTTTATTGTGGTCTTGATGAATCGTTGAATAGATTAAACTCTTTATGTTTTCTTAGATGAATGCTGTAGTGGTGGTTTCGTTCGTCGAAGTACTTTTAGTTCTTTTTTCTTTGGTGAGAGCCCTTCACCCTATCCTTGCTATTATTTCCTCTAGTCGCTCCCATTTTTGCAAAGTCCAAAATCTACCTTCACTCCTTTTCTATAACTCCACCTTCCAAAATAGCCCTACACCTCATTAAGCTCTTGGCTAACTCTTGGAAGCCGGCTGAGACCATACTCTAGATAACTCAATATAAATTAAGTATTATCAATTAATCCTTCAAGAAGTCACACACAAATACCTTTCAGTTATGCATTTAGATTATAAGGTTGAAGATTTATGCATAACATAGGGTGATAACATTGATATGAAGGGACCTACGGTAGTCATGCTTGAAGTTTTGGTAAATGATTTGCATGAAGTCATAATTGACAAGTCATGTAGCTCTCAATATGAATGACTAGAAAAGGATTCATAAAGTCCACATACAAATCATTCTTAAAAGGCTAATGGTGATTCATATCATAATTTGTACTATTTATGAGTATACAAACTTTACATGTTCCTGCATTTGCATCTTATGCCATTTTTTTTAGTGTCGTAATATTTTTTGTATGTCGCAAATTAATATTTGTGGCCTTATTTATTTCATGTGTTTTTTGCATGTAAAACATAATTAAAAAATAAACTCATGTTAAAAGTGTTCTATATGCACTAAAGGATGGTAAATGATTTTATTTCTATATAGAATGCATTTATATGTATGCATTATTGATTTGTTATATTCTCCTATCAGATTATCTTGCATTTCTTTTCATATCATCTCTATGCTTGATCGGAAAGGAGCAAATCGTTAGAGGAAGTGGGTTGACAGTACAATAAACCAGAGATATAGAGATAAGTTAATGGAGGGTGCCGTCTAACAAATCAATGATTAAAATTAGCAAAATAAAAGGAGGGGATATTATGACATCATTATTTTAATCATTAGGATTAACGAGAATACATAGAAGATGGAGGAGAGGAGTGACAAATCGGGAAATGATAGTTTTGATAGCTGATAATGAGACATAAGCGGCGTAGAGTTAGGGATAGACTTCAATCAAAATTATTAATTGTGGTGTCGTCGGTTGAGGGTCAAAGATGTGGAGAAAGACAAGATGTAGAAGTCAAATATGTGGAATGACGGGAATGAGAAGATATTAGATGTTAGTTTCATTAATGTTCATAGTAGCAAAAATAGGGATGGTGCTATGTAGGGGTTGGGTACAACAACAAGAAGCCTTAATCCCACTAAGTGGGGTCAGCTACTTGAATCATTCTTCTATCTTGTGTCCTATTGAGTATCATATTTTCATTTAATTTTAATAAATTAAGATCATTTTCTTACAACATGCCCAAGTCTTTTTAGTTCTACCTCCACCTCTCTTAACATAAGTCAAAACATTTACTCTCTTAATTGGGTCATCAAATAGCCGACGCTTAATGTGACCAAACTATCTAAGACGACTTTCTCTGATTCTGTCTGCCACTGGAGCTACACCAACCCTTTCACGTATATATTCATTTCGCATCGTCTGTAAGTTAATGGCTTGAGAGGGGTTGGGTGTCAGCATAATAGATTGAGTTAGGAGAGTTAGGTAATAATGGGAAAGAAGGGAAGGGGAGGGCAGTGGAGGACGGAGGGAGGGATTAGCGTATGTTCATCTCATTGGTCATGTTAGGTGTTGGGAGTCCATAAAAGATTACACTTTTGAGTTGTGGCTAGCTTACTCAAGCATGACTTGTTAGTAGTTGCCCTAGGCTTGTTGGATGGTGGCTGTGATAGATTTTTATGGTATCTTCATGCCATTGGTCAAAATAATGATGTAGTGAATGAAAGATGGAGGTGGAAGGGGCACCAGGTTTGGGAATAAGGATGCCGATATCTGATAATGAGACTTTAGAGGTGTATAGTTAGGCCAATAATTCAATCAACACCTTCAATTATGGTGATGTAGGGTGAGTGTCTAAAAGGGGAAAAAGGAAGGGACCTATAGTAGTTAAAAATGTGGAAGGATAGGAATGGAAAGAGAAAAATATAATAATCTCAAACTCTCAATAATGTTCATGGATATTAAATTTGGGCGAGCCTTGTGGTTTGGAAACATGTGGTTGGGTGGAAGGTAGGTAATATTGTGTTGGTGTTAGAATTTGATAATATACAATTTCTTAATGCCATCAATCATTTTAATGAAGCATAAGAGAAAGGGGGAGAAGGAAATGGTATAGAAGGAAAAAAATTATGGGATGATTGGGATATGAGGAAAGATGATGATAGTTGAAATGGTATAGAAGGAAAAAGTTATGGGATGATTGGGATATGAGGAAATAAGATGATAGTCTCATCAATATACATAGCAAAAAAATAGGAAGAGAGCCATGTTGGCAGGAAAAGTATGGCTAGAGGATGGATAGATGTCAAGCAGACAACCTATTAGGTATTGTCAGTGTTTGTACTTTAAGATGAGATCTCTATTTGGCCCTTTGGCTTTATATGAATAATTGTAAGGGCATTTACATGCATAACACACAATTCTTATGTATTTACATCTCTCACACCTAAAATTTCATATTTTTAATCATAGCACTCAAATCTTTAATATCACATAAAAAAACATCACTATCATTGCACTTTTAAAAGAAAATAGACCTTTACATGCATAGTTTTATAACACTAAAGTGTTAATATGTTCTGTATCTAAATATGAAAGTTTAGGCGAGATAGGTAAAGTACATAAGAATTGTGTGCTATGCCTGTAAATTTTCCATGAGTTTATATGTTGAAATCCTTATGTGAAATACTTGTGGAGACAACTTTAAATACTTAATCAAACTGGCCGGTTCGATCGGTTCAACCCATAATAAGTTATTTAACTTGTTCAATCCAAGCCCAAAATCGTTTCTGCATAGAATCTGGATTGAACCGGTTAGAACCGGGGCGGTGAACCAGTTTGGTTTTTAAATAACTGGTCCGTTCAAATATTTTTCAATTTTAGCATTTTGATTTTGATCAAATTTCTAGAAATAATTTATTTAAATTAAAAAAAAAGATAAAATATCATGTTTAAAATTTTTTATTTAGAATATTGTTCAAATTATTAGAAAATAGTCTTAAATTACAATTTTATTTATTGAATCTATAAAAAATATTAATATATAATTATTTTATTTTTTAAATTAAAAAAATAATTAAAATATTTCTTACATCATAAGATTCAATCTTTGTTTTAACCTTGTTTGAACCATTTTTTACCTCTTTTGGTTCAATGTCCGGTCCGGTTTTCACAACCTTGCTCATGGGTATTGTCCATCTGATCCACATCCAATACCAAGTATACAAATCGTTTTTCTGATTTTTGAGTTGGGTTGAGCTTTGACCTGACTATTGACGTGGCCTTCTATGGTTTCTTTAGATGAACTGTCATACCAAATTTGCTATTTTATAAATTTTCTCGCAAATAATATTTGACAATTTTAACATAGAAATAAACATTTAGACCCTCGTTTGGGTTGCCTTGCCTAAGCACAGCGCTTGCTTCTTTAGAAAAATGGGGAATTTGCATGCACGCCACACACTGCTTATACATTTACATATCTAACACCTAAACTTTAATATTTAGATGTTAAACACCCAAAATTTTAATATCACATGAAAAATATCACTCTTATTAACTTTTTAAAAGTGAAATACACCTTTTCATACATAAGTTTATAACACCATGGTGTCATAAATAACATCAAACTTTAGCTGTTAGATATGTAAATACTTAAGAATTATGTGGTATGTATATAATTTTCCCTAAAAATTCGACAGTCTAGATCTCTTCGTGGGTTTACTTGTTTGATGCAAACTAAAATATTACAACAAACCCAGATTGTTTCACTGTGATGTTCTCTTCATTTGTCCCGTTGAAACATTTGAAGCGAAAGCTCTTATGTGAGTCCAACAAAAGTAGGTTCTTATTGTTATGAGTAGTAAATAGTTTTTACGAGTCCTGTGCGGTCATTTTGCATCTAGCAAATTGGTTTCTTTTATTGCTTGATAATAACAAAGGTTTTTCAATTTTAGCTTTGCATCATTATGAATTTGAACCGGTCACAAAAAAAATTTGTTACAGAACCTGTTTTTGTCTTGTAGAATTATATGGAACATTAATTTTTTCTTGTGGAGAGAATTTAAATCTATACAGAAATTTACTACACTTGCTCAAATGCATGAATGCAGACATACCACTCAATTCCTATGTGCTCGCATATCTAACACCTAAACTTTAATTTTTACATTTCTACCACTCAAATTTTTCATATCACATAGAAATACCCCTATTTTAACTAAAAGTGAAATACACCTTCTCATGCATAGACAAGGTGACCTATTGAAAAATTGAAGCTTAGATGTTATATATGTAAATACATAGGTATTGAGTGGTATGTTTGTAAACCTTTATTCTATTCTATTTTATTATTATTTTTTTTTTGTGGGTAATGTGTGTTAAATCTATGTCAACCCGGTGATTTTACTTTTTTATTGACAGGAGTTTGAACCGTTGATTCAGAAGCCATACACAATTGTGTATTTTCATTCTGCAGCATCTCTGCAAATGTAAGTGATTGACATTATAACAAATCCAAATGAACTATGAATACAATAGTTGTTAAGATTATCATGTAACTTGCTATATTCAATACATTGTATTGAAAATAATATCGATATGTTTTTATTGATAAATTCTTGTAATTTTAACAATTGGAATTTTCTTCATTAGCCTGTCATTCCTCGAGGAAATTAGACCACAACAACAACAACAACAACAAGCCTTTATCCCGTTAAGTGGGGTCTGCTACTTGAATCTTCTCCATTTTGTCCTGTTGAAACCTTGAGGAACTTGGACCATTTTAAAGATATTCCTCTGAATCCTCTAGAATAATCTGGATTATAAATTTGTTGATACCATATTTTTTTTGCTTGAAATGGGATATTGTTTTATATTGGTCCACATTCCCTCGGACCTACTAGTGCTCCTCACGCACACACCAGCTCACCTAGACACAATTACATGATGGGTGGAGGGTGTTTTTTGCAATTATACTTTATCTGGAAAGGTTAAAAAAAACATTTGTATTTTTTTTATCTCTTTTCCTTTTCTCTCATTTTAATTTAAAAAAATGGATTTAATAGGCGGCCTGATCTTGGTTGGATGAAGAAGCTACAGCAGGTGCTCGGTCGGAAACACCGGCGAAATCTTCATGTTGGTTCTCATATCCCTTTTATGTTTTGATAAATATTTCTAATTGAAACTTAATAATTTGCAGATCAGTCCAAATTGCTATGTGTTTTTTGATGACTGTGACAAATGATTTTATGAAATTCCTATTTTGCAGGCTATTTATGTGCTTCATCCAACCCTTGGACTGAGGGCGACTATTTTTACTTTGCAGTTATTTGTGGATGGAGAGGTTTTTCTTTACTCTCTCACTTTCTCCATATTTTTGGGCCACGTTCAACCTTCTTTAATTTAGAAAAAAACTTTTACATACATTCTTCCTGAAACTGTATTGGTACCTCTCTAATGCCTCAATTGTTTATTCACAAGGTTATTTGTCACTTAAAATAAGTAAGATTTACATACATACCACTCAATACCTACGTATTTACATATCTGACACATAAACTTAAGTTTATACATGCATGCATGCATGCAAAAGTGCACTTCCCATCTTAAAAGTTAAAATGATGGTATTTTTGATGTGTTGCTAAATATTTGGGTATTATTAATGTTTAAAGTAAAGTTTTGGTGCTAGATATGTAAATAGGAATTGGGTGATACGTATGTAAATGCCCCTTAAAAACGGAAGATTTACATACACACCTACATACCACTCAATTCCTATGTATTTGCATATCTAACATCTAAACTTCAGTTTTTACATGCATGCCCTCTCATGCTTGAAAATTTGCATTCCAATTTTTAATAGTTAAGATGGTGGTATTTTTTTGATGTGATGTGTAAGATTTGAGTGGTATAAATATAGGAAGTTGAATTTAGTAGGTGTTAGATATGTAAGTACACAGGAATTGGGTGGTATGTATGTAAACGCCCGTAAACTGAGTTGTAGAATAATACACAGATCTCATGTAAAACTCCCTGCTGCCATTATTCAAACTTCCAATTCCCAATTTTCTAACAAGATTATTTATCTGATAGACATGGCAAAAGGTTGTGTACATTGATCGGCTGCTGCAGCTCTTCAAATATGTTCCTCGCGAGCAGTTGACCATCCCGGATTTCGTCTTCCAGTTAAATCTTCTCTCAACCCCCTAATATTTAATGCGTTTAATCGGCCTGTTATTTCATTTTTGAAACATTTACATACATAACACTCATTTCCTATGTATTTGCATATCTAACGCCTAAACTTCAATTTTTACATATATATGTACTACCTAATGTATTTCACTTTTTAATAGTTAAAATAATGCTATTTTTGATGTGATGTGAAAAATATAAGTGGTATAAATGTTTAAAAAATAAAATTTGAGTGTTATATATGTAAATACATAGGAATTGGGTGGTTAATGTGTAAATGGCCCTCATTTATTATATTTAATAAAATAATAATTATAATAATAATAACGATAAATTGCAGGCATGATCTTGAAGTTAATGGTGGAAAGGGTGTCATTGTTGATCCAAGAACAAAGTACATCTATCAGAGGCCTTCAGCATGAATTGATGATTTNCATGAAAGGAGGATGCATGAGTGATTTTGGGTGAGAAAAAAAAAATTGGTTGGAGATAGGGTTGTGTATGTGCAGATGCTAGAAATCTTAGGATAAGACTAGGATTAGACTAGCTTAGATATTAAATGTTACCAGAGTTAACTCAAACTACAATAGAAAAATCAAATAGTATTACTAAAAGCAAATATGTGCTTACAACCAAACACACTTGAAAGGGAAATTACAATAAATACGACATAATGATAGCTAAAATAAGAAGCAACAATAAATGACAACACAAACTAAAACTAAGGTGGAGCTCAGAGGGGTGGTGGTGATTGGCGAGTGGTCGGAAATTGGCGAGATGGCGAACGAGCTGGCCGAACAACGGAAAACGACAAAGTAGCGGTTTCCCAGGTTCCAGAAAACAAGCAGGCAACGAATAATGAAGTTGAACAACTATTCTAGATGAGGGCAGCAAATAAGGAGGTAGGGCATAGGTTCTGGAGGTACCGACATGCCGGAAGGTAAGGAGCGGTGGTCGGGGAGACTGGGAAAGGCAGGGACAGCAGTAAGATTATGGAGGGGGCAGTCATGGTGCTTGAAATATCAGGAAAATAGCCAGCAGGAACAACTGTCGGNTGACATGCCGGAAGGTAAGGAGCAGTGGTCGGGGAGACTGGGAAAGGCAAGGACAGCAGTAAGATTATGGAGGGGACAGTCATGGTGCTTGAAATATCAGGAAAATAGCCAGCAGGAACAACTGTCTGGGTGAGTGGGTTGGGGAAGGGGTGGTGGTGGCAGGACAACAACAAGCAGGAATGATGACGACATCAGTGGGGAATGCCTGGTATTTCGGGACAGTAAAGAGTGGGTTGNAGTGGTCGGGGAGGCTGGGAAAGGCAAGGACAACAGTAAGATTATGGAGGGGGCAGTCATGGTGCTTGAAATATCAGGAAAATAGCCAGCAGGAACAACTGTCGGGGTGAGTGGGTTGGGGAAGGGGTGGTGGTGGCAGGGCAACAACAAGCAGGAATGATGACGACATTAGTGGGGAATGCCTGGTATTTCGGGACAGTAAAGAGTGGGTTGTCCCGGGGTTGCGGCTCAAATGAATTGCAGCAAGGTGCGAGGTGATTGGAAGGGATGACAATAGGTGGAGGAGGTGGTGGTTGGGGGCTGGAGTTGCAGCATTACGAATGGAATGCATTGTGGTAGTTCCAACAACAAGGAAAGGCCACGACGACGATGGTGAGGGAAGGAATGTGGAGGTCGTCGCCGGTGAGGGAAGGAATGTGGAGGTCGTCGCCGGTGAGGGAAGGAATGTGGAGGTTGCCCGCCTCTGGCTACAACCTTAGAAGGGAGAAACATGATGTCGACGGTTGTACTGACAAAAAACAGACACCAAAACTTAAAATCTAAATACAAGAATCAAATATAGAGGCACTAGGTAATTAGGATTGAGCCCGTTGTTGAAAGGAGGCACCAAATTCACGTGAGGAACGTTGGTTGGNCCAAAACTTAAAATCTAAATACAAGAATCAAATATAGAGGCACTAGGTCATTAGGATTGAGCCCGTTGTTGAAAGGAGGCACCAAATTCACGTGAGGAAGGTTGGTTGGCGCTCAATTCGCTGTATTGAACCGGTCCTAGGTCGCTAGGAAGTTTCTGTTCGGTCAAGATCTNAAATATGATTGTGGGTTCATGAAAGGAGGATGCATGGGTGATTTTGGGTGAGAAAAAAAAAATTGGTTGGAGATAGGGTTGTGTATGGGCAGATGCTAGAAATCTTAGGATAAGACTAGGATTAGACTAGCTTAGATATTAAATGTTACCAGAGTTAACTCAAACTACAATAGAAAAATCAAATAATATTACTAAAAACAAATATGCGCTTACAACCAAACACACTTGAAAGGAAAATTACAACAAATACGACATAATGATAGCTAAAATAACAAGTAACAATAAATGACAACACAAACTAAAACTAAGGTGGAGCTCAGAGGGGTGGTGGTGATTGGCGAGTGGTCGGAAATTGGCGAGATGGCGAACGAGCTGGCCGAACAACGGAAAACGACAAAGTAGCGGTTTCCCAGGTTCCAGAAAACAAGCAGGCAACGAATAATGAAGTTGAACAACTATTCTAGATGAGGGCAGCAAATAAGGAGGTAGGGCATAGGTTCTGGAGGTACCGACATGCCGGAAGGTAAGGAGC
>JXCR01138018.1:58816-91190 GCA_002079205.1 Phalaenopsis hybrid cultivar
CTATTTTTTATTTTAAGAAATTTACATATATAGCACCCAATTATTATGTTTTCTTACATATCTCACATCTATACTTTCATATTTACATACATAGCACTTTGGTGTTTCCAACCTATACATGAAAAGTTGTATCACTTTTAAAAGGTGATGATAGTGTTATTTTTATGTAATATTAATGATTTTAGTGCCATATGTGTAAATATAAAAGTTTAGATGCGAGATATTTAAATACATAAGAATTGTGTGCTATGTATGTAAATGTCCTAAATTTTTTATTGAAAGTTCTGGAATGAGTGGAACTCACTTCATAAATCTTATTTTATTATATTCTAATTAGCATTTGTTCATGACGTAATATTTGCTCCATTTGCTTGACTGTCAAGTTTTACTTCCATCTGCTCATTTTGTTATGTAATATTACCCATGAATTTTACTATTTGAAATCTTTGGTAAATGAGAATAGAATTAAAGCTAATATAGCACATAGACTTGAGCTTCACTGGGGAATTTTTGTAAGATATTCTAGATAATTCATGATTATCTTGTGAGAAGTATTTATGATAACCTTCTTGGCATAACATGTGGATCTCTAGAACCTTATAAATAATTTTACAAGATTTTTCTGGGATGTAAAATAAGTGTTGTCATAAAACTGCCTTACAAGGCTGGCAATCATGGAAATAATGTTTTTGTAAGAGTTATCATTCTTCTTAAGTGTCCATGTTATGCCTAGTTATCCATGTTTATTTGGTGTTCCTTTTGAATATTGTATTATTTTTCTTATTATAAATAGGCAGTTCTCTTACTAAATAATGATTGATAAAAATATTTTTTTAGCAAGTTATCTGAGAAGGGAAAGACTAGCTGTTACCTTCCTATTCTTAATTTAGTCGCACTCACTTGTTATTTTTCTGATGTATCTTTTTCCGATGATATATGTTCATTCTTGCCTTCTGTAGCTCTATGATACGATGTGTCGTGACGAGTTGATGACTTATCTCTCAATAATTTGAAACTCTTATTCATCATTAGCATCGCAATCATGTTCCGTGCTACGAATATCTCTTGATTGAGAGCCCTTCGCATCCTTATCGATTTATCCGACAAACTCTCACCCTGATGCATCTCTTACTCACAATTACATCATAAGATCTCAAAATGGAAAACATTGGATTATGTTATTCTCACTTGGAGATTAAATGGATCAACTCGAGGAGTATATTTACGACTCAATAGTATAGAATCTGTTGAAGATAACAGAAGGAGAGTCATGCATAAAAAAATTAAGGTGACCTTATATCATATAGAATAGCAGTGTAACCTTGAGAAACTATTAAGTAATGTTCTCTAAAATAATGTAGAAATGTTAGAGATTTCTTCAAGGTTTCATAATCTTAAAACTTAGCTTCTTTCCATATTCAGATCATGATAAATTCCATTGGCACAACGACACCGTTCTAGGGCTTCTTGAAGGGGATTTAGCGGTGAGGTGGTTGTGGAATAGTAGGGGAATTTATGCATGGGTGACTGTATTTGGAAGTGGTATGAGGTGAAATCTGGACAGCGGATTTGGCGTTGGTCATCTGCTGTCTCGGCTGAAAACACTGAGGTGGAAGATGAAAAGGCAAGGTATGGAGGTCGAGGTGGTTCACTACTTGTTCCTTTAACAAGCTACAGATACACCACTTGCAAAAGTAAAATAATACAACACTCTTTAGGGTAGAAAACAGTAAATATAATATCTAAAATACTTGAACAAAACTCTATTCTCAAAATAGCAAAATATCGTCTATAAATAGTCTTGTAATAGAAAATAACTTTTAAGTAGAAAGAAAGAAATAGGAAATGAATAGAAAAGGTAAGTTGGCTGAAATAGGTAACATGATGTGAAGTTACGGTTTGCCGAGCCCGCAATCTTGCTGACTTGTAATACCACAGGAGCCCCACGATCGAGATCATGTACTCCCCGCTCCCGCAATTCTGGAGAGCTCCCACATCACTCAGTCTTATATATATAATAAAAAGTAAAATGTTAATAGTCTTCCGACTTTTTACATGGGGTTATGTTAGTCTCATTATATAAAATTGTCAAATTTACCCAAATTCTTTAAATTAGGATCGAAGTAGTCCTCTATGGGGATTATTTCTGCCCATATTAAAAAAGTCTGGAAATAAATTGACACTTTTATATACTCTGAGATTAAAATAACCCTCTACAAAGAGTCGGAGGACTATTTTGACAATATTCTCATATGATAACTGTGCCGTTTTCTTATATATTCTAAAATTCAAGCTAAAAGATCTAATATTGATTTTCATTTCCATTGCTAATTCTTGCGTTATCTTAAGAAATCCGATTGATCTATATATAATGCTAACAAAAAGGTTTTTTATATATTAATTGACTAATTTTTTTATTTGTTTTAGGTGATTTCCATACATCTATTTTTATGATTTTATGAGAATAACTATTTTTATGGTTGGTTTATTTTCTTTGATTCAGAAGCTATTTTTTTCTTCCTTTTTTTAATGATAGACTCAAAAGATGGTAGAGCTTCAAGAAAGAAGAAGAATAAGAGGAGAAATGATCTGATGAAAGATTCGTCTGATAATGAACAAGAAAAAGAATCTAAGGAGGTTGATGAAAAGCGTTTACTTTTCTATCATATTTTATGCAAGTGCAATTATGTATGTAAATCTTACTATTTAATTTTAACATAAAATATTTGGATTTGAAATTTAGGAGGCTACCAAAGCTGGAAGTTCATCTCCAAGTCAAATATCCAGACTGCAAGACCAAGTTGAAGATGCTTTTGATTCAAGGGCCATGATTGATGACGGTGATGATGGATTGGATCCTCTGATGAAGGAAGAGCTGGATAGGTAATTTTATAGTTGTTCGTACTTTTAATACCGATGATTCTCTGACTCATTTGCCTCTTTGGTTCCACTTGGAACTAAATTTTATAAAAAAAGGCATCTGCATACATACCACCCAATTCTTCTGTTTTTACATGTCTAACACCTAAATTTGGCCTTTGACCTTTATGCCACTAAAAAGTTAAAACCACCTTTTAATGCTTTGGTAAGATGTCATGTATGTAAAAATTGAGTTTTTAAGTGTTAGATATGTAAATACATAAGGCTTGAGTGGTATGCATGTAAATCTATTTGTTTGTAGATAATAATTTCTGAAGAATTTTTTAAGGAAGATTTGCAAGCATACCACTCAATTCTTATGTATTTACATACTAACGCCTTAACTTCAATTTTAACATATATGTTATCTTACCTATGCATGAAAGATATGGGTGTTTTAAATGTAAAAAAGCAAAGTTTAGGTGCTATGTATGTGAAATCATAAGAATTGGATGGTATGTTTGTAAATGGCCCAACAAAAAATCATCAAGTTCAAGTAGTTTTATCTTGCAGGGAGGTTGAGGATTTTGCAAGGAGATTGAACTGTGATTGGCCCGAAAGAATGCAAGAAATTTTATCTCTGAGTCGAGAAAGAAGGCTTGTTTCAAATTTAACTACTGGAAATAGTTCTAACCAGAGATACAGGTCTGATCATGGCCCATTATCTCTCATTGCTGATGTTTTGTGTGCCATATCTTGCTAAATTACTAATCTTTTGGTGATAAATACCACCGAATTCTTATTTATTTGCAAAACTAACACCTAAACTAAACTTTTATACATTTATACCACCCAACAACAACATCATCATCAACAACAACAACAACAACAACAACATAACCTTTATCCTACTAAGTGGGATCGGTTACATGAATCCTTTTTCTCCTTGCGTCTTATTTAGTGTCATATATTCATTAAATTTTACTAAATTAAGATCATTTTTTATACAATATGCCCTAGTCTTCCTAGGTCTATCTCTGCCTTTCTTAAAATAAGTCGAATCTAAAACATCTACTCCCCTAATCAGATCATCTGGTCGACGTTTAATGTGACCAAATCATCCAAGACAACTCTTTAATTTTGTCCATCATTGGAGCTACATCAACCCTATCATGGATATAATCATTTGTACCACCAAAATCATTTATATCACATAAAAAAATACCACTATTTTAATGTTTAAATTGAAAGACAATTTCTCATACATAGGTAAGGTGGCATAATGTAAAAAGTGAAGTTTAGATATAAAATATTTACATGCATACCACTCAATTCTTAGGTATTTACATGTCTACACCTAAACTTTTCGGCCGTCACAGCAACCGCCAATCCAACCTCAGATGATGTCTTGCACCTTTCTAACTGTTGTTCGACGTCGTTACTATCGCCTACCTGCTGTCCTACTTCTTCCACATCAGCCCTACCTCTCCAGCTTCAGCGCAGCCACCAATTCAGTCGACGACAACGCTCCTGCACCTCTCTAGTTGCGGTTCGATGCTGTTACTATCGCCAATCTGATGTCCCACTTCTTCAATAGCAGCCCCTGCAACCACCAATCCAGCCATTCCTCGTCAGACTCCCTCCTCATCAAGCGGTTGTGTCTTCTTTGCTAAGTCATTAGTTGTAATCCTTCATATTGTGATTTTGCTTTGTTTGTTCTCTTTTGTTATTTCAAGTCTTCATTGTAACTTTGTTTCAAGTCAGTAATAAATTCATGTTTTGCGTCATGGTTTGGGTTAACTCCGGTATCAGATTTATTTTTTCCACTTGACTATGGGTGACATCTCCGGGTTGTCTCCTCATTGGTGGCAAGTCTTTATTGCAATTGAAGGTTTTTTAGTTGCATAATCTCCATAGTAAGTTCTTGGATACTGTTTTGTGGATTCCTCCTAGGCATTATTGTGTCATTTTCTCTCGATCAAGGTTTCGATGGAAGTTGGGTTGTAGATAAAGGGTTGGTCGAAGTTTAGGGTTTATGTGGTACGTTTTGGGGTGGATTTTAAAAATTTAGGGTTGGGGTTAGGAATTGCAGTTGGGATGATTTAGGTACGGTGGAAATTTTCTTTTAGAATTTTAGATTGGAACAAGAAAGACTATCTATTAAATAATTTAGGGTTTGTCGGGCTCTGATATTGTATGATATCACTTTAGGGCATTTAGAAGGTGTTTCATTGATTGGAAGTAGGTGGAGGAATAGTTGGGGAATGCAATATGGCCGATTGGTGATATTTGGAGTGAGATTAGATGATTTTCAACTGTCCCACCTGCAAACAACAAAGAGAACCATGAAAGAGTGCTGTGCATATGTTGAGGAGATTCATTGTCTGCTCCTGCACAAGCTATATACACATCAATTGCTAAAAGAAAATGATACAACACTCCTTAGGATAGAAATCAAAGCTTATAATCTCAAAAATACAAACACAAAAAAAATCTCTTAAAATTCATAACTCAAAAACTAAGGTCTCAAACAACCAAATAAGAAATTTATAAAAGCTCCATAATTGAAATTAACCTAATTTAAAAATAGAGGAAGAGGGAACGAAAAAAAAAACCTTAAATTGGAAAACTCTCGGGCGGCTGTCAGCTCCGTGGTCGCGGGATTTCCCCAACTGGTGATCCCATTGATCCTTTTTGGGCAGCACTTAGTTTTATTAAAAGCGGAAAAAATATTACGAAGTGTTTACAAAAAGAAGCTTACAGCACAAATCTTAAGACTCCAATGAAATAGGACAACATCAAAAGTAAACCCAGAAGTATTAAAAGTAAACATGTTTTTATTTCATATTTAAACATTACAAAATAAAAAGATAAAAAATATAACTTAATCTCAAATAACCCCTAATGAGAAGACAATCAATTTGTTTTGTTCTGAACCTATATATCTTTTTATATTGGGAGGTTTACTTGCATACCGCCCAATTTCTATGTATTTACATTTCTATAACCGAAAGTTTGATTTTTACATGTATGTCATTTTACCAATGCTTGAAAAAGTGTATTTCACATTTTAAAAGTTAAAATAGCCGTGTTTTTCATTTAATATAAATGTGAAAAAATAAAATAAAATTTAAATGTTACTTGCATTTGTAAATACATAGAAATTGGGTGGAATGTATGATAATGCCCCCTTTATCTTCCATCTCCTTCGTGACTCATCAAATATGAATGATCAATGTTGCAGGAATTGATCGAAAAAGGATGCCGAAGAGAACGAATACTTCAACGAAAAATTATTTTCTATTGATAGTCGAAAAGAAGTCATGAATAGAGACTGTAACTGAGCCATAAAGGCCTTATTTGAGGTACACGAACTTCTACTTCAAGATGCTGTAGAATGCTAGCTATTTACTTGTTTTAGTTTTTGGGTTTGTTAATTTATGCAAATTTTATGGGTGACATAGGTTGCAATGAGATTAATATGAGTTGTAAGATTTCATTATGTTCAATAATATAGAGTAGAAAGCTGGAAATATCTTTCTTCAAATATTTGCAGATCATTATTATTTATGTTCAGAATTGTCATATGGTATCTCACTTTAACATCTGAATTATGAATAAAGAGTGCAAGGAAAATGCTAGTTATGATAAAAATTGTTATGGTAAAAATATTTCAGAGTTTTAAGGCAAGCTTGAAATTAAATCAATATGTGACAACTTGAAACCTTTTTTTTTTTTTGTATTTTTTGGGGGGAGTTGATTTGCATATATACAATACCATTCTTATGCAATTACATATTTAGCACCAAAAATTTGACATTTTGTATTTATAACACTGGTGTCATAAACATATGCATAAAAAAGATATATTTCACTTTTAAAAGGTAATAATTGTGCTTTATCTATGATGTGATTTTAAATATTTGAGTGTTTTGTAAATATGAAAATTTAGGTGTTAGATACATAAAGATATAAAATTTGTGTAGTATGTATGTCAATCCCCCTTTTTATTGGGAGAAATTAATTTTTTTTTCAAATAAAATCTTTTAAGATTTAAATGATAAGAATTTCTGTTGGAAGAAATTATGCCAAGGAATTGTGAATTTGGTCTTGAGATGGATAGTTGGTATCTTAGACTTAGCACTTGAGCTACTAAAAACCAAACAACTTGGCAAGGCAAGATGAACCGTAATTGTTAGCAAACAAGTTTTTTTTTAAGAGCTTGAATTGAAGTCGATCTCTACTAAATCGTCCTCGTGTCATAAAATTATATTGACCACATGTTCTATTAGGAACTTTTTGATCATTCTTCTCTAAATCCTCTTTTTATATATTCTAGTACCCTAGTTATTCTTTTTTACTCTTAGGAGATGATCGAAGGTGAGGGAACGAAGATGGTCCTTCAACATTGCATATCATACGCAATTTCTTATCAATTTATAGAGCACTTCAGTAGCTTGTCATTGTTTTCTAGCAATCGATCCTCATTTAGTTTATCTTATCGATTTAATAATATATCATACGCAATTTCTAAAGTCGAGTGATTTTAGGTTCGCAAAGTTCCCCAAATTGTAGATGTCCATGGGGTATGGAAACTCCAAATGGTTGGGATTGTCTACATACTATGAATCTTGTATTTTTATCGTATTGTTTTTAGATTGTACTTCTGCCCTTCTAATGTCTATGTATTGGTGTCAACCCATACACACATCTTTGTTCAATTTTTTTGGTCTGGTTAGTAAGGTCATACAAACATTAATAGTTTTGAGGAGCTATAGTGATTTTCATAATGGATTCTTTTGGTTCCAAGGAATCATTAAGCCTTTCTTTTGCTTGTAATCTTCTAAAATGATTAAAATATTTGGAAAACTCATGATGATTATAAAACCACTTATGAGTGCTTGAAAACATAAATTTCAAAAATATAATACTAACATGAAAGAAGAGATACAAAATAAAAAATAATAGCAATTAAAATTATTTTAAGATATTAATGTACATTGCAGCTAATAGCAAACTGTAGTTGATGCCAAAATAGCAGAAAATATGACACAGTACTGATTTTCCAATTAGCAAAAATTTTAAATGTTAAGGATGTAACCATACACCTACATAACATCACTCATAACTTTCTTATTTACAAACCTAACTCTTTTCACTATTTTTCAAATTCTCACTCAAAACTCCAATAATTTTCTTTTGGGGGCAATTACATACATATCAACTGAAACTTACTATTTACAAATCAACCACCCTCCTTAATTCTTTACTCAAATTTTTACTCAAATATCAAAATTCATGGTAAAACCCCAACCCATTCATTTTTTATAAAATTCCTGATGGTTTCATCATTGCACGGTATAAACGCACCCATTCAAGAGTTCAAAAATATAACGATGTGCTAGCGATCTACAAAGCTAAGCAGTAAAAAAAACTATCCGAACAAAACCCTAATAACGACATCTTCCTGTATCGACAAATCACACCAGAAAATGCAAAAAACATTCAAAACAAAGTTCTTAATAACAAGCTCATAAGTTAGCTGAGACTATTTATATATATATATATAAAACAGTGCCTCCACATATCAATAATATACAGTTTGCTATAGAAGAAGAACCTCAAGGCAACATCTGATTCTTATAGCCATCAATTCACAATATCATAGATCAGTAGCTGCTGCGTTATCTACTGAGCAATAGCTTGAATATGTGGGCAGACCCTATCTGGCTGCCCTTTTATCCAAAGGTTACATAATTCACCTCTTTTCCAACCCAATGATAAAAACGTGCCTGTGAAAATTTGAACAAGAGCATAAACCAGGAGGCCCACAAAATAATAAACAAAAAATAAGACCATTTATATACATTCCACCCCAATTCTTATGTATTTACATATCTAACAACTAAATTCTTTTTTTTACATTTAAACCCCTAATCTTTCATATCTCATAAAAAATACCACCACCTTTTCAAGCATAGTTTAGGTGGCAAGTGGGTAAAAATCGAAGTTTAGGTGTTAGATATGTAACTGCATATGTATATAAATCTTCCAAATATATATATATATATGATATGGAAAAGATTTGGATTATGATGTTCTCATCAAAATTCAATGAGTATATACTCTATAATCAGTGAATTTGTTATAAGATGAGTGCGGCACGAGAGATGTTGATTAATCATATATAGCACGCGTCTTAAAGTGAATTCAATGGCGAGGATGTCCAAACACAAAATTACACTATTTAGCCTATGGAAAATATGTGAGTTGGGAATCCTAATCATAATTTGATGAGGATAGATTTCAAAAATCATTGGATTAATCATATATATTGTATTTATCTCAATACCAAATTAAAAAAAAAAAAAAAAAAAAACGAAAAGATTGAAAAAAACTATAAAATTGGTAATAGTCTCACGAAATATAATTCTCAAAGCATTAATAGGCATTATAATTTTAATTAGATTTCATTAATAGANTCAAGAGTTTTTTATAAATGCTATATCAAACTCATCTCAAAACAAATCCAATAATGAAGATGTTGAAACTTAGAAAACAAGTCAACATTAAAATATAGAGGCATTTACATACATACCACATAAATCATATGTATTTACATATCTNTGTTGAATCTTCGAAAACAAGTCAACATTAAAATATAGAGGCATTTACATACATACCACATAAATCATATGCATTTACATATCTAACTACTAAATCTTCATATTTACAATCATAGCTCTCAAATATTTTAACATCACACCAAAAATATCACATTTACTAACTTTTTAAAAGTCAAATGCATCTTTTTGTGCATACATTTATAGCAGCAAGGTGTTATAAATGTAAATATCAGAGTTTAGGTGTTAGATATGTAAATCCAAAGAAATTGTGATACCCCTGTAAATTTTCATTCAGTTGCAACTTACCAAGCGTAAAGGGCACAATGTAGAGAAGAGCCGGTTGACCATGCCCGTCCATTAAATTCAGAGCAACATAGGTGATTAGAAGACCTGTAGAAAAAAAAAAGGTGCAGAAAGAATCAAAATAGGTCTTGGGTAAATAATGACAAACAAATAAGGAATTATTAACCCAAGCATATAACCATCACTATTCAACACTTTTCCGCAACAATCACATGTACAATAACACATTCATGAGTGTTCCGTAATGATTCGGATGGTTGTAGAACACTCGCTCTAAACCTTATCAGGGTACGTTTGGCGCGGCTATAGCTTTCTATAAAAGGGGTTTCGAAGTTGTTGTACAGAGAGTAACATCTTTAAAAACTGTAGCTTATAAAAATTTTATGGAATATTTGCAAAAGCCACTCAATTCTCATGTATTTGCATATTTTAACACCAAAACTTTTTAAGTTTTGCATGCATGCCACCTTACTTGTGCATGACAAGATGTATTTCACTTTTTAAAAGTTAATAGTTATATTTTGATGTTATATGAAAGATTTGGTGGTAAAAATGTAAAAAATAAAGTTCGTGTNCATAGGTCAGTTGATGTTTTTACGTTATTGGTCATAGTGTTCTAGCCATTCATAGGGCAGTTGATGTTTTTACATTTTTTTTTTTTTTTGAATATTTATCAATTTTGTGTATTTGCATATCTAACACCTAAACTTCAATTTTTACATGCATGCCACCTTATCTATGTATGAAAATATGCATTTCACTTTTTAAAAGTTAAAATGGTGGTATTTTTGATGTGATATTATAAAAGATGGTATAAATGTAAAAGTAAAGTTTAGGTGTTGATATGTAAATACATGGGAATTGAGTGGCATGTATGTGAATGACCCTTTTCTTTTTTGGCACTAGCATTTGTTGAGAATTTGTCAAATGGATAGTATCTAATGCAAAATTTCATCATTAATCGTCGGAGAAAACTATAATGCCTCACTTTTCAATGTTTGGTGAAGTCTGCCATTTGTCTTGCAGGAGCGCAAGTATTTTGATGAGAGGTTCGCTAAATTAGATACTAAACGACTTTGTGAGCTTACTTCTGCAGCAGACAGTCTTCAACTAAAACCTTTAGTTGATCTAACTAGTAGAGCACTTGCTCGCATGATTGAAGGAAAAACTCCAGAAGAAATTCGCGAGACCTTTCATTTGCCTAATGATCTGACAGAGGTAATCAATTTACTGGAAAAAATCCTTTTTTTATTTGGAAATTTGCATATATACCACTTAATTTCTATTTATTTACATATCTAACACCTAAACTTCAATTTTTACATACATCCCAACTTACCTATTCGTGAAAAAGTTTTATTTCACTTTTAAAGTTAAAATGGTGGTATTTTTGATGTGACATGAAAGATTTGGGTGGTATAAATGTAATAAAAAAAATAAAACTTAGGTTTTAGACTTGTTAATTCACAAAAATTGAGTGGTATGTATGTTGATGTTCCCTTTTTACTCTCTTGTGATCTTCTTCATCTGCCTGTTTTAGGAGGAGAAGTTGGAGCCATTGAAAAACATGACTGACGATCCACGGATCAGGCTGCTTAATCGGCTTTATGCTAGAAAGAGAAAGGAATTAAAGGAGCGTCAGAAAGTGAAGGTAGTATGGCTATTATAAGCTATTTCGATAAAATTATGTGGATTATACATTTACATGCTTTTTCATATACGTTTAATTTTCTAATTTGATTGGGTCTAAAGAGATGATTGTTTCAGAATCTTGAAGTAGAAGAGAAGAAAGATGATCGCTCTGTTGATGAGCTTTTATCTTTTATTAATGGTGATGCGGGTAATGTTTTTGTTCTCCCTATTTTTTATTTTAAGAAATTTACATATATAGCACCAATTATTATGTTTTGTTACATATCTCACATCTATACTTTCATATTTACATACATAGCACTTTGGTGTTTCAAACCTATACATGAAAAGTTGTATCACTTTTAAAAGGTGATGATAGTGTTATTTTTATGTAATATTAATGATTTTAGTGCCATATGTGTAAATATAAAAGTTTAGATGCGAGATATTTAAATACATAAGAATTGTGTGCTATGTATGTAAATGTCCTAAATTTTTTATTGAAAGTTCTGGAATGAGTGGAACTAACTTCATAAATCTTATTTTATTATATGCTAATTAGCATATGTTCATGACGTAATATTTGCTCCATTTGCTTGACTGTCAAGTTTTACTTCCATCTGCTCATTTTGTTATGTAATATTACCCATGAATTTTACTATTTGAAATCTTTGGTAAATGAGAATAGAATTAAAGCTAATATAGCACATAGACTTGAGCTTCACTGGGGAATTTTTGTAAGATATTCTAGCTAATTCATGATTATCTTGTGAGAAGTATTTATGATAACCTTCTTGGCTTAACATGCGGATCTCTAGAACCTTATAAATAATTTTACAAGATTTTTCTGGGATGTAAAATAAATGTTGTCATAAAACTGCCTTACAAGGCTGGCAATCATGGAAATAATGTTGTTGTAAGAGTTATCATTCTTCTTAAGTGTCCTTCTTATGCCTAGTTATCCATGTTTATTAGGTGTTCCTTTTGAATATTGTATTATTTTTCTTATTATAAATAGGCAAGGTATGGAGGTCGAGGTGGTTCACTACTTGTTCCTTTAACAAGCTACAGATACACCAGTTGCAAAAGTAAAATAATACAACACTCTTTGGGTAGAAAACAGTAAATATAATATCTAAAATACTTGAACAANTGGAGGTCGAGGTGGTTCACTACTTGTTCCTTTAACAAGCTACAGATACACCACTTGCAAAAGTAAAATAATACAACACTCTTTGGGTAGAAAACAGTAAATATAATATCTAAAATACTTGAACAAAATAGCAAAATATCGTCTATAAATAGTCTTGTAATAGAAAATAACTTTTAAGTAGAAATAAAGAAATAGGAAATGAATAGAAAAGGTAAGTTGGCCGAAATAGGTAACATGATGTGAAGTTACGGTTTGCCGAGCCCGCAATCTTGCTGACTTGTAATACCACAGGAGCCCCACGATCGAGATCATGTACTCCCCGCTCCCGCAATTCTGGAGAGCTCCCACATCACTCAGTCTTATATATATAATAAAAAGTAAAATGTTAATAGTCTTCCGACTTTTTACATGGGGTTATGTTAGTCTCATTATATAAAATTGTCAAATTTATCCCAAATTCTTTAAATTAGGATCGAAGCAGTCCTCTATGGGGATTATTTCCGACCATATTAAAAAAATCTGGAACTAAATTGACACTTTTATATACTCTGAGATTAAAATAACCCTCTACAAAGAGTCGGAGGACTATTTTGACAATATTCTCATATGATAACTGTGCCGTTTTCTTATATATTCTAAAATTCAAGCTAAAAGATCTAATATTGATTTTCATTTCCATTGCTAATTCTTGCGTTATCTTAAGAAATCCGATTGATCTATATATAATGCTAACAAAAAGGTTTTTTATATATTAATTGACTAATTTTTTTATTTGTTTTAGGTGATTTCCATACATCTATTTTTATGATTTTATGAGAATAACTATTTTTATGGTTGGTTTATTTTCTTTGATTCAGAAGCTATTTTTTTCTTCCTTTTTTTAATGATAGACTCAAAAGATGGTAGAGCTTCAAGAAAGAAGAAGAATAAGAGGAGAAATGATCTGATGAAAGATTCGTCTGATAATGAACAAGAAAAAGAATCTAAGGAGGTTGATGAAAAGCGTTTACTTTTCTATCATATTTTATGCAAGTGCAATTATGTATGTAAATCTTACTATTTAATTTTAACATAAAATATTTGGATTTGAAATTTAGGAGGCTACCAAAGCTGGAAGTTCATCTCCAAGTCAAATATCCAGACTGCAAGACCAAGTTGAAGATGCTTTTGATTCAAGGGCCATGATTGATGACGGTGATGATGGATTGGATCCTCTGATGAAGGAAGAGCTGGATAGGTAATTTTACAGTTCTTCGTACTTTTAATGCCGATGATTCTCTGACTCATTTGCCCGTCTTTGGTTCCACTTGGAACTAAATTTTATAAAAAGAGGCATCTGCATACATACCACCCAATTCTTCTGTTTTTACATGTCTAACACCTAAATTTTGCCTTCGACCTTTATGCCAATAAAAAGTTAAAACTACCTTTTAGATGTCATGTATGTAAAAATTGAGTTTTTAAGTGTTAGATATGTAAATACATAAGGCTTGAGTGGTATGCATGTAAATCTATTTGTTTGTAGATAATAATTTCTGAAGAATATTTTAAGGAAGATTTACAAGCATACCACTCAATTCTTATGTATTTACATACTAACGCCTAACTTCAATTTTTACATATATGTTATCTTACCTATGCATGAAACATATGGGTGTTTTAAATGTAAAAAAGCAAAGTTTAGGTGCTATGTATATGAAATCATAAGAATTGGATGGTATGTTTGTAAATGGCCCAACAAAAAATCATTAAGTTCAAGTAGTTTTATCTTGCAGGGAGGTTGAGGATTTTGCAAGGAGATTGAACTGTGATTGGCCCGAAAGAATGCAAGAAATTTTATCTCTGAGTCGAGAAAGAAGGCTTGTTTCAAATTTAACTACTGGAAATAGTTCTAACCAGAGATACAGGTCTGATCATGGCCCATTATCTCTCATTGCTGATGTTTTGTGTGCCATATCTTGCTAAATTACTAATCTTTTGGTGATAAATACCACCGAATTCTTATTTATTTGCATAACTAACACCTAAACTAAACTTCTATACATTTATACCACCCAACAACATCATCAACAACAACAACAACAACAGAACCTTTATCCTACTAAGTGGGGTCGGTTACATGAATCCTTTTTCTCCTTGCGTCTTATTTAGTGCCATATATTCATTTAATTTTACTAAATTAAGATCATTTTTTATACAATATGCTCAAGTCTTTCTAGGTCTATCTCTGCCTTTCTTAACATAAGTCAAATCTAAAACATCTATTCTCCTAATCGGATCATCAGATGGTCGACGTTTAATGTGACCAAACCATCCTAGACGACTCTCTAATTTTGTCCGTCATTGGAGCTACACCAACCCTTTCATGGTTATAGTCATTTGTACCACCAAAATCATTTATATCACATAAAAAATACCACTATTTTAATGTTTAAATTGAAATACAATTTCTAATACATAGTTAAGGTGGCATAATGTAAAAATTGAAGTTTAGATATAAAATACTTACATGCATACCACTCAATTCTTAGGTATTTATATGTCTACACCTAAACTTTTCGTCCGTCACAGCAACCGCCAATCCAACCTTCGATGACGTTTATGCACCTTTCTAACTGTGGTTTGACGCCGTTACTATCGCCTACCTACTGTCCTACTTCTTCCACATCAGCCCCACCTCTAGCTTCAATGCAAACGCCAATTCAGTCGACGACAACGCTCCTGCACCTCTCCAGTTGTGGTTCGATGCTGTTACTATCGCCAATCTGATGTCCCACTTCTTCAATAGCAGCCCCTGCAACCACCAATCCAGCCATTCCTCGCCGGACTCCCTCCTCATCAAGCGGTTGCGTCTTCTTTGCTAAGTCATTAGTTGTAATCCTTCGTATTGTGGTTTTGCTTTGTGTGTTCTCTTTTGTTATTTCGAGTCTTCATTGTAACTTTGTTTTAAGTCAGTAATAAATTCATGTATTGCGCTATGGTTTGGGTTAACTCCGGTATTAGATCTATTTTTTCCACTCGATCTGGCCAATCACCATTGTGACTATGGGTGACATCTCCGGGTTGTCTCCTCATTGTGACAAGTCTTTATTGCAATTGAAGGTTTTTAGTTACATAATCTCCGACACCGTTTTGTGGATTCCTCTTAGGCATTATTGTGTCATTTTCTCTCGATCAAGGTTTCTATGGATGTTGGGTTGTAGATAAAGGGTTGGTCGAAATTTAGGGTTTATGTGGTACGTTTTGGGGTGGATTTTGAAAATTTAGGGTTGGGGTTAGGAACTGCAGTTGGAATGATTTAGGTACGGTGGAAATTTTCTTTTAGAATTTTAGATTGGAACAAGAAAGACTATTTATTAAATAATTTAGGGTTTGTCAGGCTCTGATATTGTATGATATCACTGTAGGGCATTTAGAAGGTGTTTCATTGATTGGAAGTAGGTGGAGGAATAGTTGGGGAATGCAATATGGCCGATTGGTGATATTTGGAGTGAGATTAGATGATTTTCAACTGTCCCACCTGCAAACAACAAAGAGAACCATGAAAGAGTGCTGTGCATATGTTGAGGAGATTCATTATCACAAGCTATATACACATCAATTGCTAAAAGAAAATGATACAACACTCCTTAAGATAGAAATCAGAGCTTATAATCTCAAAACTACAAACACAAAAAAAATCTCTTAAAATTCATAACTCAAAAACTAAGGTCTCAAACAACCAAATAAGAAATTTATAAAGCTCCATAATTGAAATTAACCTAATTTAAAAATAGAGGAATAGGGAAAGAAAACAAAAAACCTTAAATTGGAAAACACTCGGGCGGCTGTCAGTTCCTTGGTCGCGGGATTTCCCCAACTGGTGATCCCATTGATCCTTTTTGGGCAGCACTTCTTAAGACTCCAATGAAATAGGACAACATCAAAAGTAAACCCAGAAGTATTAAAAGTAAACATGTTTTTATTTCATATTCAAACATTACAAAATAAAAAGATAAAAAAATATAACTTAATCTCAAATAACCCCTAATGAGAAGACAATCAATTTGTTTTGTTCTGAACCTATATATCTTTTTATATTGGGAGTTTTACTTGCATATCTCCCAATTTCAATGTATTTACATTTCTATCACCTAAAATTCGATTTTTGCATGNAATCTTTTTATATTGGGTGGTTTACTTGCATACCACCCAATTTCTATGTATTTACATTTCTATCGCTGAAAGTTTGATTTTTACATGTATGTCATTTTACCAATGCATGAAAAAGGGTATTTCACATTTTAAAAGTTAAAATAGCCGTATTTTTCATTTAATATAAATGTGAAAAAAAAAAAAATTTAAATGTTACTTGCATTTGTAAATACATAGAAATTGGGTGGAATGTATGATAATGCCCCCTTTTATCTTTCATCTCCTTCATGACTCGTCAAATATGAATGATCAATGTTGCAGGAATTGATCGAAAAAGGACCCCGAAGAGAACGCAATACTTCAATGAAAAATTATTTTCTATTGATAGTCGAAAAGAAGTCATGAATAGAGACTGTAACTGAGTCATAATGGCCTTATTTGAGGTACACGAACTTCTACTTCAAGATGCTGTAGGAAGCTAGCTATTTACTTGCTTTAGTTTTTGGGTTTGTTAATTTATGCAAATTTTATGGGTGATATGGGTTGAAATGAGATTTATATGAGTTATAAGATTTCATTATGTTCAATAATATAGAGTAGAAAGCTGGAAATATCTTTCTTCAAATATTTGCAGATCATTATTATTTATGTTCAGAATTGTCATATGGTATCTCACTTTAACATCTGAATTATGAATAAAGAGTGCAAGGAAAATGCTAGTTATGATAAAAATTGTTATGGTAAAAATATTTCAGAGTTTTAAGGCAAGCTTGAAATTAAATCCATGTGACAACTTGAAACCTTTTTTTTTGTTTTTTGTATTTTTTGTGGGGAGTTGATTTGCATATATACCATGCCATTCTTATGCAATTACATATCTAACACCAAAAAATTGACATTTTGTATTTATAACACTGGTGTCATAAACATATGCATAAAAAAGATATATTTCACTTTTAAAAGGTAATAATTGTGTTTTATCTATCATGTGATTTTAAATATTTGAGTGTTTTGTAAATGTGAAAATTTAGGTGTTAGATACATAAAGATATAAAATTTGTGTAGAATGTATGTCAATCACCCTTTTTATTAAGAGAAATTAAATTTTTTTTTAATAAAATCTTTTAAGATTTAAATGATAAGAATCCCTGTTGGAAGAAATTATGCAAAGGAATTGTGAATTTGGTCTTGAGATGGATAGTTGGTATCTTAGACTTAGCACTTGAGCTACTAAAACCAAACAACTTGGCAAGGCAAGATGAACCGTAATTGTTAGCAAACAAGTTTTTCTTTAAGAGCTTGAATTGAGGTCGATCTCTACTAAATCGTCCTCGTGTCATAAAATTATATTGACTACATGTTCTATTGGGAACTTCTTGATCATTCTTCTCTACATCCTCTTTTTATATATTCTAGTTATCCTTTTTTACTCTTAGGAGATGATTCATTCTTATGAATCAAGTTGAAGGTGAGGGAACGAAGATGGTCCTTCGACATTGTATATCATACTCAATTTCTTGTCAATTTATAGAGCACTTCAGTAGCTTGTCATTGTTTTTTAGCAATTGATCCTCATTTAGTTTATCTTCTCACCTTAATAATAATCCATCAAATGTGTGTTGCACTTCACAAACGTTGTCATCTAGCAATGAAAGTCGGGTGATTTTAGGTTCGCAAAGTTCCCAAATTGTAGATGTCCATGAGGGATTGAAACTCCAAATGGTTGGGATTGTCTACATACTATGAATCTTGTATTTTTATCGTATTGTTTTTAGATTGTATTTCTGCCCTTCTAATGCCTATCTATTGATGTCAACCCATACACACATCTTTGTTCAATTTTTTTGGTCTGGTTAGTGAGGTCATACAAACATTAATAGTTTTGACGAGCTATAGTGATTTTCATAATGGATTCTTTTGGTTCCAAGGAATCATTAAGCCTTTCTTTGCTTGTAATCTTCTTAAATGATTAAAATATATGGAAATTCATGATGATTATAAAACCACTTATGAGTGCTTGAAAACATAAATTTCAAAAATATAATACTAACATAAAAGAAAACATAAAAAATAAAAAAATAATAGGAATTAAAATTATTTTAAGATATTAATGTACATTGTAGCTAATAGCAGACTGTAGTTGATACCAAAATAGCAGAAAATATGACCAGTACTGATTTTCCAAATAGCAAAAATTTTAAATGTTAAGGATGTAACCATCCAACTACATAACATCACTCAAAACTTTCTTATTTACAAACCTAACTATCTTTTCACTATTTTTCAAATTCTCACTCAAAACTCCTTTTGGGGGCAATTACATACATATCAACTGAAACTTACTACTTACAAATCAACCACCCTCCTTAATTCTCTATTCAAATTTTTACTCAAATATCAAAATTCATGGTAAAACCCCAACCCATTCATTTTTATAAAATTCCTAATGGTTTCATCGTTGCACGGTATAAACACGCCCATTCAAGAGTTCAAAAATATAACGATGTGCTAGCAATCTACAAAGCTAAGCAGTAAAAAAAAACTATCCGAATAAAACCCTAATAACGACATCTTCCTGTATCGACAAATCACACGAGAAAATGCAAAAAACATTCAAAACAAAGTTCTTAATAACAAGCTCATAAGTTAGCTGAGACTATTTTTATATATATATAAAACAGTGCCTCCACATATCAATAATATACAGTTTGCTATAGAAGAAGAGCCTCAAGGCAACATCTGATTCTTATAGCCTTCAATTCACAATATCATAGATCAGTAGCTGCTGCGTCATCTACTGAGCATTAGCTTGAATATGTGGGCAGACCCTATCTGGCTGCCCTTTTATCCAAAGGTTACATAATTCACCTCTTTTCCAACCCAATGATAAAAACGTGCCTGTGAAAATTTGAACAAGAGCATAAACCAGGAGAGCCCACAAAATAATAAAGAAAAAATAAGGCCATTTATGTACATTCCACCCCAATTCTTATGTATTTACATATCTAACAGCTAAATTCTTCTTTTTACATTTAAACCCCTAATCTTTCATATCTCATAAAAAATACCACCACCTTCTCAAGCATAGTTTAGGTGGCATGTGGGTAAAAATCGAAGTTTAGGTGTTAGATATGTAAACTGCATATGTATATAAATCTTCCAATATATATATATATATGGAAAAGATTTGGATTATGATGTTCTCATCAAAATTCAACGGGTATATACTCTATAATCAGTGGATTTGTTATAAGATTAGTGCGGCAGAGATGTTGATTAATCATATATAGCACGCATCTTAAAGTGAATTCAATGGCGAGGATGTCCAAACACAAAATTATACTATATAGCCTATGGAAAATATTTGAGTTGGGATATCCTAATCATAATTTGATGAGGATAGATTTGAAAAATCATTGGATTAATCATATATATTGTATTTATCTCAATACCAAATTAAAAAAAAAAACCAGAACATTGAGCAAATGAGGAAATCATGACAAGAAAATTAATGAGGATAGATTTTAAAATTGTTAATTTATTTTAAGACTAAAGTCCAAGAGGTTTTTATAAATGCTATATCAAACTCATCTCAAAACAAATCCAATAATGATGTTGAATCNAAAAAAAAAACACAGAACATTTAGCAAATGAGGAAATCATGACAAGAAAATTAATGAGGATATATTTTAAAAATGTTAATTTACTTTAAGATTAAAGTCCAAGAGGTTTTTATAAATGCTATATCAAACTCATCTCAAAACAAATCCAATAATGAAAATGTTGAAACTTGGAAAACAAGTCAACATTAAAATATAGAGGCATTTACATACATACCACATAAATCATATGTATTTACATATCTAACTACTAAATCTTCATATTTACAATCATAGCTCTCAAATAGTTTAACATCACAACAAAAATATCACTTCTACTAACTTTTTAAAAGTCAAATGCATCTTTTTGTGCATACATTTATAGCACCAAGGTGTTATAAATGTAAATATCGGAGTTTAGGTGTTAGATATGTAAATCCAAAGAAATTGTGATACCCATGTAAATTTTCATTCAGTTGCAACTTACCAAGCGTAAAGGGCACAATGTAGAGAAGAGCCGGTTGACCATGCCCGTCCATTAAATTCAGAGCAACATAGGTGATTAGAAGACCTGTAGAGAAAAAAAAAAGGTGCAGAAAGAATCAAAATAGGTCTTGGGTAAAGATGGTAAACAAATAAGGAATTATTAACCCAAGCATATTAACCATCACCATTCAACACTTTTCTGCAACAATCACATGCACAATAACACATTCATGAGGGCTCCGTAATGATTCGGACGGTTGTAGAAAACTCGTTCTAAACCTTATCAGGGTTCGTTTGGCGCGACTATAGCTTTCTATAAAAGTGGTTTCGAAGTTGTTGTACAGAGAGTAACATCTTTAAAAACTGTAGTGGGTCTTATAAAAATTTTATGGAATATTTACAAAAGCCACTCAATTCTCATGTATTTGCATACTTCAACACCAAAACTTTTTAAGTTTTGCATGCATGCCACCTTACTTGTGCATGACAAAAAGTTAATAGTTATATTTTGATGTTATATGAAAGATTTGGTGGTAAAAATGTAAAAAATAAAGTTCGTGTTAGATATGTGAATACATAGGAATTGAGTGGGATGTATGTAAATGCCCTGCATCTTATATTTGTAGCAGCTTTGTTACACCTACCACACTTTAGCATATCTGTTATAAAAGGTAATTTCCCACTAGAAATTTCTGAAAAAGAATAGAAAGTAGCAGCGAAACGTAAATGTGTCAGAAGTTTGAAAATCAAAGCAATGAGAAAGATACGCAAATAGACTATAAATCGAAATTTTCCTAACATGTTCTTGAAATATAATATTCAGGATTAGATTCATGCGCACACTAGAAAATTGAAGCTGTCCTACATTCTCCTCGAACTATAATCTAGGATTGAAATATTAGATGCAGATTTGCGATTGACATCAATATTTTAAAGACAAAGTGGCAGCATTCTGTAGATCGCAAGTATAAATGCTTAGGGGCCCTTTGAGATCAATTTTATTTTTTGTTTTGTACTTTCATGTTTATTTTGACTTGTTTATGTTTTACTTCGAAGCAAAATATATTTGTTAGTGATGATTGTTTTTAAAAACACTCAACATCAAAATGTCGTTTTTTAGTGTTTTTAAAAAGGTTAGGTTGTTTTCAAGTTGAAAAAAATAATTTAAAAATGCACGAAACAAACATGTTCTTGAAAATAAAAGCAAAAAAATAAATAAATAAATAAAAATAGTCCCAAACAAGCCCTAAAGAATTGAACAAGTGCGACTGGAATTTCAAGGTATNCCGCAAGTATAAATGCTTAGGGGCCCTTTGAGATCAATTTTATTTTTTGTTTTGTACTTTGTTTCTGTTTTACTTCGAAGCAAAATATATTTGTTAGTGATGATTGTTTGTAAAAACACTTAACATCAAAATGTCGTTTTTGAGTGTTTTTAAAAAGGTTAAGTTGTTTTCAAGTTAAAAAAAATAATTAAAAAATGCATGAAACAAGCAGGTTCTTGAAAATAAAAGCAAAAAAATAAAAATAAAAATAAAAATAAATAAATAAAAATAGTCCCAAACAAGCCCTAAAGAATTGAACAAGTGCGACTGGAATTTCAAGGTATGAATTAATTGGTGAAGTTTCCACTGAATCAGGCAATCTACAATTGACATGGCTTCTGCTAATATTAAGTTAAAACNGAGGAGGTATGATTTAATTGGTGAAGTTTCCACTGAATCAGGCAATCTACAATTGACATGGCTTCTGCTAATATTAAGTTAAAACATTAATTCATAGCCACACAAACAAAAAAATTCAAGCCTCCCTTGGGTTCATGACTATACAGAAATTTACTCAATACTGGAGTTTCTAAACATGATTGATCCATGATAGCATAATTCNAGGTTCATGACCATACAGAAATTTACTCAATACTGGAGTTGATAGCATAATTCTAAAATTGAAACAATAAATAAAAAAAAAATTCTCTCTATATTTTGAGATGTTAAGTGTTGTCGAGATGAGAGTGCTTAGGTGATGAGTGGCTTTGCACATAGAGACAAAATGTGAAATGAATATATCTGTGATAGGGTTGGTGTAGCTCCAGTGGCGGACAAAACTTGAGAGTCACATTAAAAATTGGTCATCTAATGATCCGGTTAGAAAAGTAGATGTCTTATATTCGCTCGTGTTAAGAAAGACAGAGGTAGACCTAGAAAGACTTGGGCATATTGTANGGTGGCTTTTGCACATAGAAACAAAATGCGAAATGAATATCTGTGATAAGGTTGGTGTAGCTCCAGTGGCGGACAAAACTTGAGTCACATTAAAAATTGGTCATCTAATGATCCGGTTAGGAAAGTAGATGTCTTATATTCGCTCGTGTTAAGAAAGACAGAGGTAGACCTAGAAAGACTTGGGCATATTGTATAAAAAAATGATCTTAATTTATTAGAGTTAAATGAAAATATGACACTCAATAGGCGCAATGGAGAAAAATGATTGATGTGAGATAAAGGTTTGTGGTTGGTGTATCAATTATGTTTTTTTTTTTTGGGTCATTTCCACACATACCACCCAATTCATATTTACTTACATATCTAACTAAGCTTTATTTTTTTACATTTATACCACCCGAATCTTTCCTATCACATATAAAATACCACAATCTTAACTTTTAAAAAGTGAAATATACCTTTCATGCAGAGAATGTGGCATATACATAAAAATAGAAATATGGTGTCTCATATGTAAATACATAGGAATTAAGTGGTATGTATATAAATCTTCATTTTTTTTTTCTATATCCAAGTTCAGTTTGGTTTGGTGTCATTTGCATAATGCATCCAATGAACTCTAATAATAGCTGATAGAGTCAATGTAAACACTAATAACTGTAGCTTGTTATGTTAGAATGCCTACAAGTCCATGGATTTCCTTTTACCGTTTATGATCTATTGCCATCCGATTGTTTCAAGGCATGGGCTTATGACAACAATCTTAAAATCTAAAGAAGATTTAAATACATGCCACTCAATATTTATGTATTCACATATCTTAAATTTATTTTTTACATATATGTCACAATACCGATACATGAAAATGTGTATTTCACTCTTTAAAAGTTAAAATAATGGTGTTTTTTATGTGATATGAAAAGTATGAGTGGTTTAGATGTCAAAAACAAAGTTTAGGTGTTAGATATGTTAATAAATAGGAATTGGGTGGTATGTATGTAAATGCCCCTAAAATCTAATAAAATATCAAAGCTCACAAGGAAGGCCATAGGAAGAGCACATGGTTCGAGCTAGGGGTGTAAATGAGCCGAACACGAGCTGAGCCCTTGTTTATACTGCAAGCTCAAAAAGTGTGTTTGTGTTCGACTCGTTTGCTTAGCGAGCTGAACATGAGCCGTTCACGAACAAAGAGTCGTCTTGACAACCCTAATCACGTAGCCATAAGATGTTAGGGATTGGGGAAANCCGAGCTAGGGGTGTAAACGAGCCGAACACGAGCTGAGCCCTCGTTTATACTGAGCGCTCAAAAAGTGTGTTTCTGTTCGACTCGTTTGCTTGGCGAGCTGAACACAAGCCGTTCACGAACAAAGAGTCGTCTTGACAACCCTAATCACGTAGCCATAAGATGTTAGGGATTGGGGAAAGATTTAAAAACTATTGTTTATATTAAAACATCATTTGAATCTAATTTAATAATTTTTATTTTANCGGGCTTATGACAACAATCTTAAGATCTAAAGAAGATTTAAATACATGCCACTCAATATTTATGCATTTACATATCTTAAATTTATTTTTTACATATATGTCACTATACCGATACATGAAAATGTGTATTTCACTCTTTAAATGTTAAAATAATGGTGTTTTTTATGTGATATGAAAAGTATGAGTGGTTTAGATGTCAAATACAAAGTTTAGGTGTTAGATATGTTAATAAATAGGAATTGGGTGGTATGTATGTAAATGCCCCTAAAATCTAATAAAATATCAAAGCTCACAAGGAAGGCCATAGGAAGAGCACATGGTTCGAGCTAAGGGTATAAACGAGTCGAACACGAGCTGAGCCCTCGTTTACACTACAAGTTCAAAAAGTGTGTTTGTGTTCGACTCGTTTGCTTAGCGAGCTGAACACGAGCCGTTCACGAATAAAGAGTCGTCCTGACAACCCTAATCACGTAGCCATAAGATGTTAGGGATTGGGGCAAGATTTAAAAACAATTGTTTATATTAAAATATCATTTGAATCTAATTTAATAATTTTTATTTTATTTTCTTAATTAGTACTTTTANTTTGTTCGTGTTCGGCCCCTTAACTTCGCGAATTAACCGAACACGAGCTTCTTAATGAGCCGAACACGGGCTGTTTGCAAACAACGAGCCGTTTTGACAGCCCTAGTCCAAGCATGCACATCTAAGTATATATTTCGATCCAACGAGATCCGTATTTATATTCTAAGTTCAGGGCATCAGCTGGTTTTCTATTGATCTTAACCAATAGATTTTCTCCAAATTCACAGATTCAAGCCACAAACTTTGTGATTGATCGCTTTATTTAACATTTTAACCCAGAAAATTTGGAAAATTACACAGTAGCATTGACCATGTTCAAGAATGCTTACCTGATCCATAAGCTACCATTGACCATAGGAAGTAACCTGCCTTGAGATTCTTTTTTGTTGCCCAATCATACCTGAAATAATAAAATCTAAGATCAGTAATGCAAGAGAAGCTGGCAAAATAAAATTCCGTAAAATATTTCGACGAGAATGACTCCCAGAATGATATCAATTGCTCGATAGGAGAATGACAGACACTAGAGAAAATAATAAGAAATAGGGAAATTCACATACGTACCCCACAATTCTATGTAATTACATAACTAATGCCTAAACTTTTATATTTACATCTATCACACTTTGGTGTCAAAAACAAAAGCATGAAGATGTGCATTGAACTTAAAAGTAAGAGTAATTTTTTCTATGTGATACAATTTGAGTGTTATGCATGTAAATATGAATGTTTAGGTCTTACATATGTAAATACATGAAAATTGTGTGGCATGTATGTAAATGGCCCTAAGAAATAACATTTTGCATGGCATTCAACATATAAAGCACTAATGACCATTATTCTGACTGAATTTTATCATTTTTTTTCCCTCAGCGGAGTAATCTATTTTAAATTGATCTATTTAACTGACCAATTGGTCAGGTACTTAAAAATCCTTCGGTTGGAACAAAATTTATTCTTACAGGTGGAAATTTGACCTGAAAAGTAATCGGGGTGTTTGTGCTAGCCATGTTCAAAAAGGACCGAGAGAACGGTTGAACTAATTAACATGAATTTCATCATANTTTGAGCCAAAACGAGCTCAACACGAACGAACAATTCTTTGTTCGTGTTCGGCTCCTTAACTTCGCTAACTAACCGAACACGAGCTTCTTAATGAGCCGAACACGAGCTGTTTGCAAACAACGAGCCGTTTTGACAGCCCTAGTCCAAGCATGCACATCTACGTGTATATTTCGATCTAACGAGATCCGTATTTATATTCTAAGTTCAGGGCATCAGCTGGTTCTCTATTGATCTTAACCAATAGATTTTCTCCAAATTCACAGATTTTGAGCCACAAACTTTGTGATTGATCGCTTTATTTAACATTTTAACCCAGAAAATTTGGAAAATTACACAGTAGCATTGACCATGTTCAAGAATGCTTACCTGATCCATAAGCTACCATTGACCATAGGAAGTAACCTGCCTTGAGATTCTTTTTTGTTGCCCAATCATACCTGAAATAGTAAAATCTAAGATCAGTAATGCAAGAGAAGCTGGCAAAATAAAATTCAGTAAAATATTTCGACGAGAATGACTCCCAGAATGATATCAATTGCACGATAGGAGAATGACAGACACTAGAGAAAATAATAAGAAATAGGGAAATTCACATACGTACCCCACAATTCTNACCTCCGGCTCTCCCTCCTGCATCTGTTCTCCTCACCAGAACTACATCCTGCAGGTTTTTCAGCAGCCGGAACCTTCTCCTACAGTCGGAAAAAAAATCCTCTCCTTCCTGCAGGCATCCTTAGGGGGGAGACATCTTCTTGTAGTCTTTTTGCTGCATCAAGACCTCCTTCTTGCAGGAGTTGGAAATTCATATACGCAGCCGAAACTTCTACTAGCAGTCCCCATCCTCTGTAAGCCCTCCTCAACNGCCTCTGGCTCTCCCTCCTGCATCCGTTCTCCTCACCAGAACTACATCCTGCAGGTTTTTCAGCAGCCGGAACCTTTTCCTACAGTCGGAAAAAAAAATCCTCTCCTTCCTGCAGGCTTCCTTAGGGGGAGACATCTTCTTGTAGTCTTTTTGCTGCATCAAGACCTCCTTGTAGGAGTTGGAAATTCATATACGCAGCCGAAACTTCTACTAGCAGTCCCAATCCTCTGTAAGCCCTCCTCAACCACTTATCGAACCAACATCAGGTTTTGAACGGTGAGAATCAGCGTCAACACAAGAAGAACTGTTGTCAGTACCATCCACCAACCAAGCATTGACATACTTGAATTCATGGACAAGTCACTTTTGCTGAAAAAGGGGGCCAAGCAATTTTTTCTGGACCGTTGGGTGAGAATTGTCAGAAGCTAATAGAATATTTTGAGAAATTTTCTGGAGTTCAGAAAATCAATGATGGAGCCAACCGAGCAGCATGCATGCCGGAAACAATTTATGTCGTCGTAGAAGAAAACTAAAAAATTGAAGCGAAATGTGGCATTGGTTGTAGAACTTATTAAGCCATTACCTGGCGCATCTGATCTTTACTTAACTGATTATGCCCAATCCAGTTAGGGCCAATTCAAATTCTGCATATGAAATATATATTGGAGGAGTCCGGGATACAATCAAGTAAGGCTATGCTTGCTCTAGTGCTAGGCTCAATTTATTGGAAAATTGGCCAGCGCAGAGACAATTTGAAAGAGCTTATATCCGTCATCAAAGCAATGTACATTGCTGTAGAATTTATGAGCTTTACCAGTTGCTCTACAATACAACCTCTTTCTACAGATTCCTCTAGACTTTTTCTGCAGCAGGTCCACCGGAATTCTTCCTGCAGTAGACCCTCCTTCGTAACCTTTTCTTGCATTAAACCCTCCTCTAGAGCTTTTTCTGCAGCAAGTCCTCCACAGAAATTCTTCCTACAGTAAGCCCTCCTATGGAGCATTTTCCTGCATCAAGTCCTCGAGAACTTTCTCTTATATCAGGCCCTCCAGAATTTTTACTGCACCAAACCCTCCTCAGTAGCCTTTTATGCAGAAAACCCTCCTCCGGAGTATTTCTTGTAGCAGGCCCCTCCTCCAGAATTTTTTCTGCAGCAGACCCTTCTCTGGAGCTTTTCCTGCAGCAGGCTCTCCTCTGGAGCTTTTTCTTACAGGTTGTCTACTTCTCTGCAAATTTCCCTGCAATATTACCTTTAGAAGTCTTTCGCCCACCTACAGGCACTGTAGAAACTGCAGTCAAAGACAACCGCAATCAACTATAAATTCTCTTGAGGTTGATTATCAAGTATAGGACGAAGACTTCAAGTTCCACCTCAAAGAATCTTCTTCACTCATTGTTTGATGTTTTCAAATTCAAGTTGAACATGATTTTCAATTATGTTTCAACTTGAGGAGAGTGTTAGAAGTTATATTAGGAAATAATTTATTCACGTTAGAATTTATGATGATTAAATTTATTTTCTTGGATTGAAATTATTTTTTTTCCTATTTTATATTTTATGTTGTTTCCTTTATCTCCAAGTAATTAATATAAATTTATTAATTGGAGTCTTGGAGAAACAATTATTATATCTTTCATTTCTTGTCATTTTATTTTTATTGTCTTTCCTACTATAGATTTATGTAAGGATTATTTATGCCCCTGTTTCATATCAATAATATTATTCCGCATTATTATGAATTTCAACAAGTACATAGAAGGATTTGCTTTTGAGTTAAAAGAAGCTAAATATACATACATAACACGACTCTTATGTATTTACAAATCTCACACCTATAATTCAAATTTACATGCATAGCGTTTCAATGCTTTAAATTTATGCATAAAAAGGTCTATTTCAAATTTGAAAAGAGGTAATAGTGCTATTTTTTATGTGATATTTAAAATTTGAAGCATAGCTAAACTGAACAGTGGTTCAGCTCGGCTCAGCAGGGGCAACGGGGGGACTCCAGTTTCAGCAGGGGGCTGAACTGGTCCATCCCTCCCGTTCCTTTGGGCGACCCGCCCCTTCTTTGCCATTTCCTATTCGAATCCTTCCATAAGTGGGATCCTTTCCTAGTCTATTTCATTCCTTTTCTATCCCCCTTCCTATTCTATCTATCCTCTATTATATGTATGTTGTGTGTTTCTTTAGAGAGGAGGTTTTTTTGCTTGTTTCTAATTTCAGATTCCTGCTGACAGAAGATTCCCTTTGCTAGGGATATATTGACTCTCTTCTGCCGCCCATCCTTCTTGCAGCCACCCAACTGCCACCCCATCATATCTGCAGCCATCCAATTGCCGCCTTATCTTCCCTGCAGCCATCCAACCCAGCATATCTGCAATCACCCAGCCACCGATCCGCTTCCCTATAGCCAGCCAGTTGCTGCCCCACATCCCTGCAGTCACCCAGTTGATGTCCCCTTTCCCTGTGGCCACCCTATTGTTGAACCATCCTCCCTGCAGCCTTCCTACCGCTGTCCTTCCCCAGAAGACCTCTCTGCGGCCGCAACTTCTTCCTGCACCCTGTTCTTGCTGCTGCCCTTCCTTCAAAGAGCCTCCTACTGTAGACATAGTCTCTCGACCAACCCCACACCAGCTGCCCCGCAGGAGTTCATCACCTTTCCCCTCGCCTTAGGGTCCCATCTTATGTTTTTTAGCATTCATTTCTGCTTTGGAGAGTCGTCGTTCTAACCTATTTAATTTCACTAATAATATTTTTATTTTTATCGTGGTTCGATTAACTCTGGTATCATGTGTGCTATGCACGCAAATTCTCCAAAAAAATTGAGAGTTGGAAGAATTTTTTTAAAATCAATCCCTTAGACTCCATGCCATTCAGATTTTTGGCTGACATTGCTCAAAAAACAAACCTTAATGAAAATGCAATTAGNCAGACTTTTTCTGCAGCAGGTCCTCCACCGGAATTCTTCCTGCAGTAGACCCTCCTTCGTAACCTTTTCCTGCATTAAACCCTCCTCTAGAGCTTTTTCTGCAGCAAGTCCTCCACAGAAATTCTTCCTACAGTAAGCCCGTCCTCGAGAACTTTCTCTTATATCAGACCCTCCAGAATTTTTACTGCACCAAACCCTCCTCAGTAGCCTTTTATGCAGAAAACCCTCCTCCGGAGTATTTCCTGTAGCAGGCCCCTCCTCCAGAATTTTTCCTGCAGCAGACCCTTCTCTGAAGCTTTTCCTGCAGCAGGCTCTCCTTTGGAACTTTTTCTTACAGGTTGTCTACTTCTCTGCAAATTTCCCTGCAATATTACCTTTAGAAGTCTTTCGCCCACCNACCCCTCCTCCAGAATTTTTCCTACAGCAGACCCTTCTCTGGAGCTTTTCCTGCAGCAGGCTCTCCTTTGGAGCTTTTTTTTACAGGTTGTCTACTTCTCTGCAAATTTCCCTGCAATATTACCTTTAGAAGTCTTTCGCCCACCTACAGACACTGTAGAAACTGTAGTCAAAGACAACCGCAATCAACTATAAATTCTCTTGAGGTTGATTACCAAGTATAGGATGAAGACTTCAAGTTCCACCTCAAAGAATCTTCTTCGCTCATTGTTTGATGTTTTCAAATTCAAGTTGAACATGGTTTTCAATTATGTTTCAACTTGAGGGGGAGCTTTAGAAGTTATATTAGGAAATAATTTATTCATGTTAGAATTTATGATGATTAAATTTATTTTCTTGGATTGAAATTATTTTTTTTCCTATTTTATATTTTATGTTGTTTCCTTTATCTCCAAGTAATTAATATAAATTTATTAATTGAAGTCTTGGAGATACAAGTATTATATCTTTCATTTCTTGTCATTTTATTTTTATTGTCTTTCCTATTATAGATTTATGTAAGGATTATTTATGCCCTTGTTTCATATCAATAATATTATTATGAATTTCAACAAGTACATAGAAGGATTTGCTTTTGAGTTAAAAGAAGCTAAATATACATACATAACACAACTCTTATGTATTTACAAATCTCACACCTATAATTCAAATTTACATACATAGCATTTCAATGCTTTAAATCTAAGATCTATTTCAAATTTGAAAAGAGGTAATAGTGCTATTTTTGATGTGATATTTAAAATTTGAAGCATAGCTAAACTGAACAGTGGTTCAGCTCGGCCCAGCAGGGGCAACGGGGGGACTCCAGTTTCAGCAGGGGGCTGAACTGGCCCATCCCTCCCGTTCCTTTGGGCGGCCCGCCCCTTCTTTGCCATTTCCTATTCGAATCCTTCCATAAGTGGGATCCTTTCCTAGTCTATTTCATTCCTTTTCTATCCCCCTTCCTATTCTATCTATCCTCTATTATATGTATGTTGTGTGTTTCTTTAGAGAGGAGGTTTTTTTGCTTGTTTCTAATTTCAGATTCCTGCCGACAGAAAATTCCCTTTGCTAGAGATATATTGAGGCTCTCTTCTGCCGCCCATCCTGCTTGCAGCCACCCAACTGCCACCCCATCATATCTGCAGCCATCCAATTGCCGCTTTATCTTCCCTGCAGCCATCCAATTGCCACCCAGCATATCTGCAATCACCCAGCCACCGATCCGCTTCCCTATAGCCACCCAGTTGCTTCCCCACATCCCTGCAGTCACCCAGTTGATGTCCCCTTTCCCTGTGGCCACCCTATTGTCGAACCATCCTCCATGCAGCCTTCCTACCGCTGTCCTTCCCCAGAAGACCTCTCTGCGGCCGCACCTTCTTCCTGCACCCTGTCCTTGCTGCTGCCCTTTCAAAGAGCCTCCTACTGTAGACATAGTCTCTCGACCAACCCCACACCAGCTGCCCCGCAGGAGTTCATCACATTTCCCCTCGCCTTAGGGTCCCATCTAATGTTTTTTAGCATTCATTTCTGCTTTGGAGAGTCGTCGTTCTAACCTATTTAATTTCAGTAATAATATTTCNCTGCAGCCTTCCTACCGCTGTCCTTCCCCAGAAGACTTCTCTGTGGCCGCACCTTCTTCCTGCACCCTGTCCTTGCTGCTGCCCTTCCTTCAAAGAGCCTCCTACTGTAGACATAGTCTCTCGACCAACCCCACACCAGCTGCCCTGCAGGAGTTCATCACCTTTCCCCTCGCCTTAGGGTCCCGTCTTATGTTTTTTAGCATTCATTTCTGCTTTGGAGAGTCGTCGTTCTAACCTATTTAATTTCAGTAATAATANTTCTTTTCTATTGAATAATAAGAGAAAGTGCCATTATATGGTATCAGAGCCACGTAAGGCTCATCATTGATAGTGTGCTCTTTAATTCGGCTTTGTTCCCTGCACGCAAGTGCAGCTTCGTTTGGGTTGTTCGAATCGTTCATCTGTAAGT
>JXCR01138018.1:91624-128163 GCA_002079205.1 Phalaenopsis hybrid cultivar
GAACAGCTCGTGTTCGACTCGTGTTCGGCTCGTTTGTTAAGAAACGAACACGAAAAGTGACTTCACGAACAATTTCAAACAGAAGCTTATTTCAAACAAACTAAATTTCAAACGAACCGAACACGAACACAAGCTCTGTTCGTTCGTGTTCGGTTCGTTTACACCCCTAGTCGTGACAAGTTTGGTTCATCAATGATTAAAATTACATATGAGAAGTTAAATGACGTCAATTATATTTGTTGGAATAGAACCGTGAGACTCTATTTGAGGAGCATTTCTCAAGAGAGTCGCCTTTTTTATAATCCCCCAACTGAGACTCATCTGAATTATTTCGATTAGATGAAAATTAATGCCCAACTCTTGATACAATAAGGAATTTTATCGAACCCGATCAATATAGTGATATTACTCATTGTGATTGTGTTAAAGATGTGATGAAGAAATTGACATTTGCATCTTCCGAGAGAGAAAATATGATACCAAGATTAACCGAAACCACAATAGAAAAAATATATATTAATACCAAAAACAAATAGGTGGTTACAATCAACACACTAGAAACAAAAAAATACACACGATATTCGAAAATTTGAAATAACAACTATGTAGCACTGACACTTCTAAAAATATGTCGCACCCGTGTCGAACACTTATCGAACGTAAACACTTGGTTGATATACCCCAATACTTCTCTAACACTACAAAATATATGTCTGAATTTTTTTCAAGCCCAAACACGTCTGGGTCACACCTCAATACCACATCGGGTGTGAGCTTAATACAATTTTGAGAAAATGGAACATAGGAATTAGAGAATTATAAATTTATGTATAGCTTTAATAATACCTCATAGTCGAAATCGCCTCATCTCTCATCATGTTAAAGCTCCCTCTAACATTCGTCAAAATCGAGCATTGAAGGTGCATCAAATATTTATCAAAACCCAACATTAGTAATTCACGCTTTGCAATCATAAGATTTTTAAAATTTTTGTTGAGAAGTTGGATGAATTCTTCTGAAATATATTATATCTAATTTTAAAAATTGACTTTCATGAACATAGGTTTTATAACATAAATTAAATTTATGAAGTTAAATTTTATTCTCATATAATTGTATTTTGATGTTTTAAATGAAGAATAAGAGGAATATATATTTTTTGTATTAATAATTAATTAAATATAAAAAGTGTTCATGACATATCGTGTCATTTTTTTTTCAATTATGTCGTGTCCCCATATCGTGTCCTCTACGTGTCCTTGTCTCAGTGTTCGTGCTTCATAGAGCAATAAACACGACAAATAATCAAACTATGGCGGGATCAAGGGATGGTGGTGGTGATCGGCGGAAGCTTGGAAAGATGGCTGCAAGGTAGAGGGGTTGGATGGTGAGGAAACGACGACACAACAATGGTCACTTACTATTATGGGTGCAGGAAATAACAAAAATAACAAGAGGATAACAAGACAAGTGGTGGTATTTTGCTGTTTGGGGGGAGCAGCAAGGTAGGCGGGTGGACAACAAGGAACAATAGATCAAAGAGCAACAGTTTGTTGTTTGGGGGTGGCACCGGCAAAGTAGAGGGGTTTGGGGCAGTTGTGAGGGTTGACAATTGTTAGGGATGGTTGGGATATCAAGGTAACGACAATAGCAAGTGGTAGGGACATCAAGTTCGGGATGGCGGCGACGGCAAGACGAAATGCGAATGGCAGCGACAAGCCGCAACATGATTGGCAGCGGCTANTGACCTAAAAAGTAATCGGGTGTTTGTGCTAGCCATGTTCAAAAAGGACCGAGAGAACGGTTGAACTAATTAACATGAATTTCATCATACCAGATAAAAAGTTTTCTCATTTTCTAATTTGAGAAACTTTGAAGCTATAATGTATATATCTAAACTTTTATGTATTCACTTCAATAGATAGATGACAGTTGATTTAGTATTGATCCAAGTCCACATCAAACATCAGCAAATCTATGATCAAACCTCAGTAATTTGGTGTAAAATATAGATAAAATTTTGAAGAGATAGTAAGGGTTTTAAAATAAATAAGAGGCATTTATATATATACCACCCATTTCCTATGTATTTACATATCCAACATCTACACTTAACTTTTTACATTAATACCACCCAAATCTTTCATATCATAATAAAAAGTACCACCATTTCAACTTTTAAAAGTGAAATTCACTGTTTGATGCATGGGTAAGATGGCATGTATGTAAAAATTAAAGTTTAGGAGTTTGATATGTACATTCATAAGAATTATGTGGTATGTATGTAAATCTTTGAAGAAATAATTAAATCAACATAAAATTCCAAGAGTAAAACACACATCACTTCTGCATATCTTCATATATCGGGAATCAGCACGCCTTTTTCAAAGGAATTATCTTCAAGTCATACCAAAGTTATATAAAAAATAATTGTTGGCTTAGAAATTTATCTCATATTAGCTTCGTTATTGTGCATGGTTAAGGTGGAAATTTTATAAGATCAAAATTTCTAAGAGAAACCTGTTAAGCAAAAAGAATTGTTATAAAACCTTATCTACATTACAAGAGCACCATTAAAAGGAAACCTGTTAAGCAAAAAGAATTGTTATAAAACCTTATCTACATTACAAGAGCATCATTAAAAGGAGTACTCTTATAAGTTAAATTAGGAAATAATATTCATATTAGAAGTTATGAGGATTAAATTTATTTCCTAGGATTGAAGTTATTTTCTTTCCTAGTTTATGTTTTTTTTTTTATTTATACTTCCGTTTCATATCAATAATATCATTCCACATTATTCTGAACTTAAAGATGATATCAGAGCTAAATTCCCTCAACTCTAGAGGCTGGTTCTCCTTTCAAAGCTGCCAGACTCCCTTTCTACCATCCTCCATATGGGGAGGGACACCTTTCTCTTGCCTCAGCTACCGCAACCGAGATTGCCGCTTCTTCTCTGGCAGCCATCAACGCCAGATCCGTTCTNCAACATGATATCAAAGCTAAATTCCCTCAACTCTAGAGGCTGGTTCTCCTTTCAGAGCTGCCAGACTCCCTTTCTACCATCCTCCATATGAGGAGGGACACCCTTCTCTTGCCTCAGCTACCGCAACCGAGATTGCCGCTTCTTCTCTGGCAGCCATCAACGCCAGATCCGTTCTCAGATTGCCGCAAGCTTGCCTGGAGTCTTCAGCTAACAGGCCCTCGCCGCAGGAACCTGCTGTTGGAGTCGACCACTGCATACGACAATCCTGCTCTATCCGCAAATCCTGCTTTCACGTGTAAGTGAGTCTTTCATGAAAGCATTTCCCGTGAACTTCCTGCAGCCCATGAAAGCTCTCCCGAGAACTTCCTGCAGGCCCGTAAATCTCCAAACATATGCAGCGTGGCTTTCATGCAGCATCATCGTGAGAATAACTAGAAGAAAATTCCTGCAACTGGCCCACCCCTTCCAGCATCCGGATAAATATCCTTCCANGAGTCTTTCATGAAAGCATTTCCCGTGAACTTCCTGCAGCCCATGAAATCTCTCCCGAGAACTTCCTGCAGCCCGTGAATCTCCAAACATATGCAGCGTGGCTTTCATGCAGCATCCTCGTGAGAATAACTAGAAGAAAATTCCTGCAACTGGCCCACCCCTTCCAGCATCCGGATAAATATCCTTCCANGAATCTCCCCAACATATGCAGCGTGGCTTTCATGCAGCATCCTCGTGAGAATAACTAGAAGAAAATTTCTGCAACTGGCCCACCCCTTCCAGCATCCGGATAAATATCCTTCCAGCAATTTTCTACCCAGCAGCTCTTTCNAAAAAAAAAATAAAATCCACTTTTTTCATGCACAGGTAAGATTATGTAAAAATTCAAGTTTAGGTGTTAGATATGTAATGAAAAAAGGAAGAGTGGCATGTAAGTAAATCTTCCTNTTAAAAAAAATAAAATGCACTTTTTTCATGCACAGGTAAGATCATGTAAAAATTCAAGTTTAGGTGTTAGATATGTAATGAAAAAAGGAAGAGTGGCATGTAAGTAAATCTTCCTAATAGTTAAATCACAAAATGGTCCCCAGACTTTTCGAATTTAGCCAATTTAATCCTAAAGCTCTGTAGTGCTTCAATTTATTACCCTGACTATCAAAAATCGANAATCAAAAATACCACCATTTTAACTTCAAAAAAAAATGAAATGCACTTTTTTCATGCACAGGTAAGATCATGTAAAAATTCAAGTTTAGGTGTTAGATATATAATGAAAAAAGGAAGAGTGGCATGTAAGTAAATCTTCCTAATAGTTAAATCACAAAATGGTCCCCAGACTATTCGAATTTAGCCAATTTAATCCTAAAGCTCTGTAGTGCTTCAATTTATTACCCTGACTATCAAAAATCGATCTCAATTGATCCCCTAGAGACTGAATTGAGATCATTTTGTGTAGTCAAAGAACTAAATTGAAACCATTTTTGTGTCATAATTTCTAACGAGAGACTAATTGAGATTAATTTTCAACAGGGGACTAAACTGAAGCCCCACAAAATTCTGGGCCTAATTTGGTCACATTCAAAGAGTCAAAGAACTAAATTAAAAGAAGGAACTTACCACAATCATTACACTCTCATGNGGACTAATTGAGATTAATTTTCAACAGGGGACTAAACTGAAGCACCACGAAATTCTGGGCCTGATTTGGTCACATTCAAAGAGTCAAAGAACTAAATTAAAAGAAGGAACTTACCACAATCATTACACTCTCGTGNAAAAAATCGATCTCAATTGATCCCCTAGAGACTGAATTGAAATCATTTTGTGTAGTCAAAGAACTAAATTGAAACCATTTTTGTGTCATAATTTCTAACGACAGACTAATTGAGATTAATTTTCAACAGGGGACTAAACTGAAGCACCACAAAATTCTGGGCCTAATTTGGTCACATTCAAAGAATCAAAGAACTAAATTAAAAGAAGGAACTTACCACAATCATTACACTCTCATGGAAGAACCAGTTGGAAGCAAAAACCCAAAAGATGTCATAAAGGAAGGCACAACTGAGAAGCACAGTACCAACCTGATCACGTTCAGAAAAAAAGATCATATGTGATTAGTGTCTGCTGATCCGTAAAAAAAAAATTTTTTTCCATGGAGCACTCAAATGAATAGCGCAATATTCCTTTGAATAAAGCTAGTTTATTTTCATTTATTTCCCTGATTNTATCTGTAAATTTTTTTTTTTTTTTCTATGGAGCGCTCAAATGAATAGCGCAATATTCCTTTGAATAAAGCTAGTTTATTTTCATTTATTTCCCTGATTGAACAAATNGATCTGTAAAAAATTTTTTTTTTTTCTATGGAGCACTCAAATGAATAGCGCAATATTCCTTTGAATAAAGCTAGTTTATTTTCATTTATTTCCCTGATTGAACAAATTCCAGTGAAGTAGTACTCCATTTTTGCTCCTGAATATGCTTGTTTGTGTTTAAATTAACAAAATATTTATTTTACCTGCTTATTTAACGACATTTTTATGCTTTTGTATCAACTTTCAACTATCTTATGCACAATAATATATATGTATATATATATATATATATAATGAACGTATGATGAATTATATTTACAAAACTAGATGATTTGACTAAATTCTAAATGTATGTTTTATTAGTTTTTATAACTTCCATAAACATTGAAAATAATAATGCATGAATTAGTATAAATTTTGATGAAAATTTATTAAATGCTTTTATGCTCAAGAAAAAAGTTCTATATTTAAATATTATCATCTTATATGTGCTTAGCAAGGCTCAATTAAACTGATTACAAGCTCGAACATTTAAAAAAAAAAATAGCTGGATCAAAACTTTAACTTAGGTCATGTACAAGCTTGACTTAAATATGATTAGAAAAATAAAATAAAATAATTGATCGTGACGGTATTCAACTCAACTCAGTTCATTTACGGCTCTAGTGATCACGTTGCTTAGCAGCCATCAATTATATTATAGAAAACAATAAATCTAAGGATTATATATTAGGAAGCCTTATTANAGTATAAATTTTGATGAAAATTTATTAAATGCTTTTATGCTCAAGAAAAAGGTTTTATATTTAAATATTATCATCTTATATGTGCTTAGCAAGGCTCAATTAAACTGATTACAAGCTCGAACANCGTATAAATTTTGATGAAAATTTATTAAATGTTTTTATGCTCAAGAAAAAGGTTCTATATTTAAATATTATCATCTTATATGTGCTTAGCAAGGCTCAATTAAACTGATTACAAGCTCGAACATTAAAAAAAAAAAAATTAGCTGGATCAAGACTTTAACTTAGGTCATGTACAAGCTTGACTTAAATATGAATAGAAAAATAAATAAAATAATTGATCGTGATGGTATTCAACTCAACTCAGTTCATTTACGGCTCTAGTGATCATGTTGCTTAGCAGCCATCAATTATATTATAGAAAACAATAAATCTAAGGATTATATATTAGGAAGCCTTATTATAGGAAATGTAATAAATATATTTTCTACATTACTTCACCTAATTAGAGATCAAATTGTGTGATGTTTCCTCCATTAGAAATATTCATAAACTATAAATATTAGAGTGTATATATGTAATATATGTTTTCTATTGAATAATAAGAGAAAGAGTTGTTTGCCATTATATGGTATCAGAGCCACGTAAGGCTCATCATTGATAGTGTGCTCTTTAATTCGGCTTTGTTCCCTGCACGCAAGTGCAGCTTTGTTTGGGTTGTTCGAATCGTTCATCTGTAAGTAAAAGACAAACAATTTGATGTACACTGGGTATTCTTGTTGTCAGCATCATCCCGCAGCTAATTCCATTGTGTTTCACTTTCTCAGGCGCGGTTCTGGTTCATCTTGCAACGTCGGTTGTANCAAACAATTTGATGTACACTGGGTATTCTTGTTGTCAGCATCATCCCGCAACTAATTCCATTGTGTTTCACTTTCTCAGGCGCGGTTCTGGTTCATCTTGCAACGTCGGTTGTAACTCAAGTGCAGTCTTCCATCGCGAGTGGTCATCTCCTGCGGCGTGCGGCGTCGTTTGTCGTGTTTGTTTGTCTTCAACGTTCGTTGAACTGTTCGTCGATTCTTTTGACTCCTATGGCTTGGTATTGTTCATCTCTGACATTCGTCTCATCCTTAGGCTCATCTGTACCGTCTCGTCTATGCCGACATGTTGAGGAGCTCATCCAAAAGTGGTTGGGCCTTTGGTTTGCCCGAAACAGACGACAGGATCATAGCACACAAGATTAGTTTCGCCCCATCTCATATTTCAACAAACAACACAATTGAGATTAATTCATTCGTTCTCTTTGAATATTCTGTGATAATCATTGACGACAAACAAAAACATGTCGTGACAAGTTTGGTTCGTCAATGATTAAAATTACATATGAGAAGTTAAATGACGTCAATTATATTTGTTGGAATAAAACCGTGAGACTCTATTTGAGGAGCATTTCTCAAGAGAGTCACCTTTTTTATAATCCCCCAACCGAGACTCATTTGAATTATTTCGAGTAGATGAAATTTAATGCCCAGCTCCCGATACAATAAGGAATTTTATCGAACCCGATCAATATAGTGATATTACTCATTGTGAGTGTGTTAGAGATGTGATGAAGAAATTGACATTTACATCTTCCGAGAGAGAAAATATGATACCAAGATTAACCGAAACTACAATAGAAAAAATATATATTAATACCAAAAACAAATAGGTGGTTACAATCAACACACTAGAAACTAAAAATACACACGATATTCAAAAATTTGAAATAACAACAACTATGTAGCACTGACACTTCTAAAAATATGTCGCATCCGTGTCGAACACTTATCGAACGCCAACACTTGGTTGATATACCCCAATACTTCTCCAACACTACAAAATATATGTCTGAATTTTTTTCAAGCCCAAACACGTCTAGGTCACACCTCAACACCACATCGAGTGTGAGCTTAATACAATTTTGAGAAAATGGAACATAGGAATTAGAGAATTATAAATTTACGTATAGCTTTAATAATACCTCATAGTCGAAATCGCCTCATCTCTCATCATGTTAAAGCTCCCTCTAACATTCGTCAAAATCGAGCATCGATCAAATATTTATCAAAGCCCAACATTAATAATTCACTCTTTGCAATCATAAGATTTTTAAAATTTTTGTTGAGAAGTTGGATGAATTCTTCTGAAATATATTATATCTANTTGAGTTGCCTTGGTCGTGAGCCTCTCTTGTTCTTTGGGCTGCCTTGACCGAAAGCCTTGGTAATTGCCTCCTCATTTCTATTGACCCCGACCGTGAGCATTTCTGTGGGAATATTTTATGCTCATGTGATATATAAGGCTATTAGCTAATTCGGGAGTTGAGAAATATTAATTTTGGCTGGGTTTGGATATCGGCGTTAGGTCATTTGTGTGTGAGTGTCACATTAACTCGGGTTAAGCCACTTATAAAAATGTGAGAAAGTGATATCCTTTCGGATTGATTCAAGGATCTTCAGGTCTTTTCGTCATAAGTTTTGAGATCTGATTCATCTTTCGTTCTTTTCGATGTTTTAGGTGGATCAGTCCCTCCTCTCTCTCACCCCATTTTTGTTCTTTTTTTTTTTTGCTTCTTGGTTCAGTTTTTTATGCTTATGTCTGATACATAAGTGTCTACATAGTCTTTTGTTATCGTGAAACCCTCAAGCAAAGTCGCAAGTATGTCGGTTTTGTTTTGGGGCTTAGAGCGGTGATGAAAAAGACACACCAGTGATAGAGTCGAATGATGTTTCATCCTACGACTTCGGGACACCCCCCACGGACCCGATGAACCGTAGGATGTCATATCATTCACCGACATAAGACTAACAAAAGTTGACCTGTACCTTCTTAGGTTGTTGGCGGTCCTACGCCCAACAGCGTGATCGACTTGTGAAAAACTACACTTTTCAAAATTGATGAAAAACAAATTTGACAAGTACAAATATATCTTATTCTAAAACAAAAATATATTTTTCGCTACAACCTTCTTTTGTATATCTGAAATCTATGTGCACGCTAAAAATATAAATTTTAAATACATTTTTAAATGAAAAACAAATTTGACAAGTACAGATACACCTTATTCTAAAACAAAATATATTCTTCGCTACAAACAAAATTGATACAACCCTCTTTTGTATGTCTGAAATCTATGTGCATGCTAAAAATATAAATTTTAAATACATTTTTAAACATTGGTTGTCCACCTGTTGATTACATGTTTGGGCTAAGGAGTACCCTCCTGACTTAGGTTCGATAGGACACTCTTCTAGTTGAGTGGCGGGTTTTATACATCCGGGTGACCGAGTAGCCTTCGACGATCCTCGAGTACTAACATATAGTTGAGCCTAGCCCCGACCCGAGTGTTTGCGGTCCCCTCTTTTCAGACTTCTTCATATGTTTTCTTAGAATTTTTGGATAAAGCACTCGTGGTCTCTTTTCGGGATTTTCCCGTGTTTTCTACGATTTACATCGATTTGTCGATTCGTCGATTTCCTCGCATTTTTCTTGTCGTGAGTCTTTTGACTATCTTTCTCGAGATTTCTAGATGATGTTTCTTTGCTTGCTTTCGCTTAGCATTTCAGTTTGCTTCTTCAAATTTTGTTGTTTGTTCTTGTTGCTTAAATTACACCTAAGAAACAACAGATCTCTCAGGTATGCAAATTTGTTTTATGTTTACAGCATGTTACTTTCTTGTAATTACTTACCTATTGTATTTCTTACTTTTCCTTTGCATCGCATGTTACTGTTTTCATTACTGCAGACTCTACGGCTTATCCTGTGCTACATACTCTACTGTTATGTTATACACTGTACAACTTCAACATGTTCCCTATAAAATGTTTAAAGAACTACAACCATAGAGCCGCTGAATTTGACATCATAATCTGACACCTTAGAAAACTTGAACTCGTCACGACAAGGAGATTGGAGCTAGCATGGTGGGCAGCACGGTCATCTTCAACTGCAGAACATGTCTTCCTCAGCTAAATTATTCCTTCCATAGAATTAAACAACAATACATAGGATTTCGAGGTCGTTCGCGTGATGCGATATAAATCCTCAACTTTTCGTTAGGCATTTGTACAGTTCTACTGTGCAATCTAAACCCTGACTCTTTTTAGGATTTCGAGATTGTTGTTCATCACGACCTAAATTTTCATATCTTCCAAGTTGTTTGTGTGATCATTTCAGATGAATGTAAACCCTAATTAAATAAAACTGACATGATGAAACACTTGAATAATTTCTCCTCAAAACTGAAGTCAAACTATAGGGTAGGCTGAGTCGGATCTGTGACATCCCCTAGTTTTTCCTCTGGTATCTACAATAAAAATTTCAAGTTTGAATTATTCCCCTTTGCACACCTCTTTATCTGATTTCGTTGAAAAGTCTTATTCTTTTGACCTCATTGAAGATAATTTTTCCTAATTTTTGTCAAGAGTATTCTTAGGTAACTACGGTTGTCTAAGATGTAATTAACTATAGGGGTTTGCCCCTATATAAAGCTTTTCCAAGCTCAGCTTAAAATAAATCCTATATAATTTTTAATATTAAATCGGGGAATTTGTCGGCAAATAAAATGGTTTCGCAGACCAAACGGACGTCATATATTTCTTAGTTTAATTGATCGAGTCTCATCCTCAAGTCCTGTGTTATCCCTCAGGATAGATACATGATTTGAGATAAGTGCTCTTTCATTTAAACTGTGAAGATTATAGGGTCAGTTTGATTTCATATTTTTTTAAACTTAAATTTATATATAAATTAAACGACCTTCCGAAGCGGGCGACGGAATTTCGATTCCGGTGACCGACAGCTTCTTACGGGCAACTCTCCCAACTTTTTAGTGCCAACAAGCGGCTGCTTGGGGGCCACTACAACAATGGGGGGCTGTCAGAAGCAATGTGGGGAGGATGTAGAAGGGAATCTAGAAAATAATCATCTTAAGAGAGAGAGAAAGAGAGACATAACTGGAGCACCACCCAATCTCTTGGATATAGCCCTCAAAGGTAGAAGAACAGGCGTCGACGACTATCCTAAACAAACACACACAAAAATGACTTCCAAACCATAATAGAACACATATATAAGAAAGGACTAAAAATCAATGAAGAATATAAAATAAAGCATAAGAAAAAAAAACGGCACAATTTTTGCGCATCTCTCGTTATAACTATTCCAGCGGTACTGTAGCAGTTATAGTACCACGATAAGTTTTCGAGGTTGGGGGGAGCTTCAATCTCATCCGTTAAAGCTTCTATCTTTTCATCGCATGGCATCACATCAACCACGTTGAAGGTGACTAAAACATTGTAATCTCTTAATAAGTCAATCTTTTTGACATTGACATTCCAAAGCACATCTTGATAGAATAAGTATGCATCATGTTTTGGCACAACCATAACTGGAACTATATGTGAATGTGTAACTTCATCAAGCGAGCCTCAAGCCATTAGATCTTTAATTGACTTCCCCCACTCTTCGTACCCGTCTGAATGTATCTGTTAAACAAATATGTAAGGAGGAATTAACTCTGGGACAAAATTTATGACAAGTTGGACCGCACAGAAGTATAACTTAGAAGAGGCCTCTTTTCTTTCTCTGAAAGGACCTGAATCTCATTCGAGAATTTTCTCTGCATAAAGCTCTAAAGATAATTTTCAAAATTTTGGTTCATCCCGCCTGTCTAGACATATGACTATGGTTTCATTGTTGAATTGAATATAATATCTAAATAACATTCTATAATCTTGCATACGCAGCACAAAAGGGTCTCAAACCTAACGTGATGGACCTCCCTCAAAAAGAGCAACTCGTGAACTCTGTAAATCTAAAAAAAATCCATTCCTATAATCCGCATAGTGAAAAAATTCATTTCATTCATTTAATCTAGCAAGTCACCATTGTGGCTACGGGTGACCCATCCAGATTACCTCCTCTCAAAGGTGTTAAGCCTTAGTTGTTGTTTGCAGGTTTCCCACCGCATATCTTCCCTAAAAATCTCCTGGACATCTATTTGTGAATTCCTCATAAACGACATCGTATATTTTTTCCTTGATTAGGCTCCCAGTGATTATCTTGCTGGCAACATGACTAAGTTTTGGGTGTGGATAGGTTGATGGAGGTAAGGGTGATGTAGGGTGAGAAAGAAAATGTTATGTAAAGATAGGTTTGGGTATGACGGATGCTAGAAAGCCTAAGATAAGACTAGGGTTAGACCAGCTCTAATACCAAATGATACTGGAGTTGACCCAAACCACAATAAAAAAACATACATTATTACCGAAAAAATAAGCAGTAACAACTTTCAATCAACACATTGGAAAGAGAAAACACAACAAAACAATATCCGAAAATCTGAAATAGCAACAATTAAGATACAAATAATCAAACTAGGGTGAGTTCTCGTGGTGGTGGTGATGATCGACTGGGTTTTGGAAAGGTGGCGGCAAGTAGAGGAGGGATTGGACGATGGGAAAAAATGATGCAACAATTGGTCGCTTGCTGCCCTAAGTGACAACACGCAGGAAAGAGTGAAAACAGTGAGGACAACAAGACGAGTGGTGGCACCTTGCTACGGGTGGACTGTTACGATTTGTGGAGACAAAGCAAGGGAGTCAGCGCCTATGGGTGCTCAAGTGCCCACTGGGCGCGGCTCCCAATGGAGCCGACGATTAGGCACCCACTTTGAGCGCATATACACCCAAATCCAGAGGGACTGGCGTCCATGCGCCGATTTATTGGCGCCGAACTGAGGGCTTGGCTCCTAGGCATCCAAGTCATGGTGTCTATGCGCCTGGGGCAGTTTTCTTTCGGGATTTCTTTTTTATCTCGATTTTGAGCATCTTTTAAGACTTTTTTTTAGTTTCTTTCTTATGAATTCTTCAACGAGAATCCCGGTGAAGGTGAAGAGAGTCGAGGAGAGGGATTTCAATAATTCAACATGATTTTTGCGTCGAATTAGAGAGGGAAGATTGTTGGTGCAAATATTGTAAGTTTCTTCGTGTGAATGTGAAGAAGAAAATTGTGGAAGATTGTTGGTGCAAGTATTGTAATTTTTTCGTATTTTCGGATTNACTATTGAGTTGAACTGGCTACTAAATACTCCCAAATAATCACGATCAACTTAACCTAATTTGAACTAGGGGTAACCTGAACCTCCATGCACGGTGGTGGCCTTGGTGGTAAGTTATCGACCAGAATATCCTAAAATAATATATGTCATGTTTGTTATGTGTTTCGAGTTGATGTCTCAAGCCTATCGATGTTGCTCTGCTAGCAAGGGCGCTTTCCCATGCTCCACCGAAGGGAGGATTATGTGTTATCCATCATTGGTAAAGGCATATGTGTTTTTGAATCCATCATGTTGGGCCCTCAAGTTAAATTGCCACGATTTTCCCAATAAAAGATGACAAACATCTGTGAGGACCACGTCGCACCACATTTGATCTTGCAGTTTTCTCCCAATTAAAAAATCCACTAAGCACCTCCAGCCAATGTTGGTCATGTTTTCCTTCTTCAGCCACATCAGAGAATATAGTTGGGAGTGCCTCTGATTCATGAGTCTCAACTTCTCCATCATTTGCGTAGGCGCCACGTTCTTACTACTGCCTCCATCGATGATGAGAGTACATACCCTCAAGTTCGCAATACGTGTAGAATATATTGTAACAAACCGGTGTGAATCCCTCATATCCTCGGTCAGTAGGACCCATCAAACCACAAGCATCTCACCCTCCTCAGGTGGAAGATGATGTGCCTCACCATCTTCATTAACTATCTCCTTGTTGCTAACCTCCTCCACAGAACCCTGCTAGGTAAAAGTCATAACTTATCTCATTGGGCAGCTGGAGGCTATGTCCAAATTCAGTCATCTGAAGCATTGCCTGGTGGGGACTATAGTAGGCGTGTTACTCTTCTCGAACTTCTTCTCACAGGTAGTGGTTCTATCTTTATTCGAACTAGTTTTCTCAACTGTCTGAGNCGCGCGCGAAGGTCGAGGATAATCATCATCTCGAACTAGCTACAGCCGGAGCACCACCCGTTGTCAGAATATAGCCCTAGAAGGGAAAACATGGACTCCGAAGGTTGTCCTTACAAAAAATTCAAAGAAACTGACCTAGACACAATTAAGACAGCATATATAGACCTAGGGAAACAAAGGAGTGGACCCCACACTTCATACGTGGCAAATCCATGATTGGATGGATCGGTCGGTCCCTCCTCTATCGATACTGAAATGGCCCAGGTCAGAAGACTTGGCATTTTGTCATGCCTGGGCACTAAAAGCCCCATGTCAGTCTCCCAATTCTGAACCAAAATGGATTTTAAGAAGACAGTTTCACCAAAGTTGTGGTGATATTGCTTCAAACTCCTCCCATTAACAAACTAAACAAATTGAGAAAGATATTCATTTTATTTGTGAAAAGATTCAACAAAATTTGATTTATATAGCTCATATAAAGAGTGAGGAACAACTACAGGACATCTTCACAAAGGCCCTTAATGGAGTTTGGGTCACTTATATTTGTAAAAAGCTGGGCATGATAAAAATCTATGCTCCAGCTTGAGGGGGAGAGTTATTGAAAGTAATAAATCTAATAGTTGTCTATTAGGAAGCTTGATTATAGGTGACTTTATTATAGGAAATCAAATAAATATATTTTCAATAATGATACCATAGGTAATCCAAACCATAAGAGAAAACATATTTTATTACGACAAAAGCAATGGGGTTACAATCTAAACCTAAAACAGAAAAGAAAATACAACGCAAGTCAAATCTCCGGCTAGGACAAGGTAGGGCAGTGAGCAGATAGAGGTGGGAGGGCGTGAAATAGGTAGCGGCAGACTTGCTTTGCGGTTGCGGCAAGAGAGGGGAATTAGGTGGTTAGCAACATGGCAAGGGGTTTTGGCTTTCAGACATGGGAAGGAGAGGGACTGTCTGCCAGGAGACGGGAAGATTAGTTGGGAAATGGGCAGTGCACTAGGCGAGGGAGAAGGATTAGCAACCAGATCCACTGCCTGGAAGTAGATCCCGATCAGCTGGGTTGAAAACAAGAGAAGGGGGGTGGTTTTTGGAAGGAGTGGTGGTCGTAGATGAGTCATGCGGTTGGAAGGGGGAGGCAAGGAAAAACATGGAGAAAGGGGGGTGTCGGAGGGCTCCAATAGCTAGGTAGGGCTGTAGAGAATATGGCAGCAGAAGGGTAGAGGAAGATACATGCCACCTCGAACGAGTTACAGCCGGAGCACCTTCTCGCAAATACATGGGACGTCGGCGGCTACCCAAACAAAAATCTCACAAAAAACTAACTCTAAAATAGAACATAACAAAATATATATAGTACATAACTAGAAGGGGGATGCCCCTTGGGCAGAAACCCTAGCCCATAACCTAGACTGGCCAGTCCCTATTCCTCTATGGATGAATCATCTTAGGATGTCTAACCCAGGCAGCCCGCATCAATCTCCCAGGATTGGAGGAGCTTCGAACTCATTCGTCGAAGCTTCTATCTGCTCATTGTCGGTGAAGGGGCTATTGTAACCTCCCGGGACTTGAGGCTCCATGACTGCGGTCCGCGAAGCACCTAGAACTCACTGGTGACTGCACCGTCCCCCAAGGCACCTAATGAACATTCCCAACTTACGAGCAAACATCTACATCGATCCAATCTTCTAGCAATCTACTATTGAGTTGAACTGGCTACTGAATACTCCCAAATAATCATGGTCAACTTAACCTAATCTGAACTAGGGGTAACCTGAACCTACGTGCACGATGGTGGCCTTGGTAGTAAGCTATCGACCGTGATATCTTAAAATAATATATGTCATGTTTGTTATGCGTTTAGAGCTGATGTCTCAAGCCTATCATTTGTTGTCACTCCAAAATTGGTCCCATCGATGTTGCTTTGCTAGCAAGGGCGCTTTCCCGTGCTCCACCGAAGGGAGGATTATGTGTTATCCATCCTTGGTAAAGGCATATGTGTTTTTGAATCCATCATGTTGGGCCCTCAAGTTAAATTGCCACGATTTTCCCAATAAAAGATGACAAACATCCATGAGGACCACGTCGCACCACATTTGATCCTGCAGTTTTCTCCCAATCAAAAAATCCACTAAGCACCTCCAGTCAATGTTGGTCCTGTTTTCCTTCTTCAGCCACATTAGAGAATATAGTTGGGGGTGCCTCTGAGTCATGAGTCTCAACTTCTCCATCATTTGCGTAGGCGCCACGTTCTTACTACTCCCTCCATCGATGATGAGAGTACATACCCTCAAGTTCGCAATACGTGTAGAATATATTGTAACAAACCGATGTGAATCCCTCATATCCTCGGTGAGTAGGACCCATCGAACCACAAGCATCTCACCCTCCTCAGCTGGAAGATGATGTGCCTCACCATCTTCATTAACTATCTCCTTGTTGCTAACCTCCTCCACAGAACCCTGCTAGGTAAAAGTCATAACTTATCTCATTGGGCAGCTGGAGGCTATGTCCAAATTCAGGCATCTGAAGTATTGCCTGGTGGGGACTATAGTAGGCTTGCTACTCTTCTCGAACTTCTTCTCACAGGTAGTGATTCTATCTTTATTCGAACTAGTTTTCTCAACTGTCTGAGGAGTGCTCCTACTTGTGTCTCCAACTGTGGTTGGTTGCCTGATTTGTGTTGGTTGCTTGTTCTGTTTCTGTTATCTTTCCCCTTTCAATGTTAAGGTCTGGACAGCCCTAAGTGACCAATAAAGCTGCAGCTGCTCCACATTGTCAATAGCGAGCTTCAGACTCCTAGGTAACGGGCTGAGCTATGGTGTGTTCCTTTGGCTCGACCAAATCACACTTCATTTGCAACTGGTCAAACTGTATCGTGAACTACTCCATTGATAGGTTTCCCTGTTGCAAGTGGTCTCAGAACATATACTAGTGGTAGTGGGATGGTAGGTATTTCTTCTGTATCTCTTTCTTCATCTTCTCCCAATTAGAAATCTTATCACTATCTTCACTTTTCCTCTATCTCTGCAAGTTGTCCCACCACAAGGAGACGCTATTTCTCAATTTGATAGATACAAGCTTCAGCCTTTAAAATTTCGGCACATCTTTGTATTCAAAGATCCTCTCAACTGATTTTAGTTATTCAATAAAATCATTTGGACCTATACCTCTATCGAACTCTGGTAAATCTACCTTTATTACGAAGTCGATGTGTCCTCCAACGGATGTCTCCTCTCTAGACCTCCTCTGATACTAGATTAACAAACGACACGGCCAATATTCTTCATCACTAAAATCCTCCCTATGGAAGGGTTAAAATTTTCGTCCCTTTTGCCTATTTGACTTTCCATGCCACCATCGATGGTAAGTCTCCCCTGGGTTTCACCCTCAGTGTCTGCAGGGCTCCACTGAAATCTCGGGCATGTATCTCCTTGGTGGCTAGGGTTTAAAATTGGGAAGTGAAAAAATGATGTAAAAATTGATTTAGGGTGCTGAATTTCGAAATCAGCAGAAGAAAATTAGGGTTAGGTCAAAGTATGGCTATGGTATCAAAATATAAAAGAAATTTTTTGGTTGAAGGGTAACGCAAATGCTAGGAAACATTAGGATATGACTAGAGTTAGGCTAGCTCTAATATCAAATGATATCGGAGTAAACTCAAACCATAATAGAAAATAGATTAAATAGATTTTATTGTGCTAAAAGTAAAGAGGTTACAATTTATACTCAAAATAGAAATGAAAATAAAACACAACTCGTATCTCTGGCTAGGACAAGGTGGAGCAGTCGGCGGACAACGGTGAGTGGGGCTGCAATAGAGGGAAGTAGGTTGGCAATCGTCCTGTTGGTTTGCGGTTGCAGCAGAAGAGGGGAATTAGGTGGTTGGTTGGCAACAGAGCAAGGGGTTGGACAGTAGCCTGGCTATAGGATATGGGAAGGAGAGAGGCTGACTACCAGGAGACGAGAAGGTTAGGTGGGAGATGGGCACGCGGCACAATATGTAAGGGAGGGGGATTAGCGGCTGGATCTACCGCCTGGAAGCAAGTCTCAGTTAGCTGGTGGCCAGAAGAGGAGAAAGGAAGGGGGGTTGCGGTTGATGGAAGGAATGGTGGTAACAGTTGAAAGGGGGTGGCAGGGAAAAACAAGCAGAAAGGGGGGTGGGTGGTGCTGGAGAGCGGCAACAACTATTTAGGGCTTCAAAGTAGATGACAGCAATTACGGTAGAGGAAAATACAAACCATCTCAGACAAGTTATAGCCAGAGCACCTTATCATCGTCGAATACAGCCCTAGAAAGGGAACAGGGGACGCCAACAGCTGTCCAAACAGAAATCTCACAAAAAACGACTCTAAAAAAGAAAATAACAAGTAGATATAGTAGATAGTTAGGAGGAGGAGGCCCCTCACCTTGAGAGGCAACCCTAGCCCATAACCGGAACCAGCTGGCTACTATTCTCCCCTTGGCTGAACCAGTTCAGGAGGTCNTTCAATTTGTTTAGTTTGTTAATGGGAGAAGTTTGAAGCAATATCACCACAACTTTGGTGAAACTGTCTTCTTAAAATCCATTTTGGTTCAGAATTGGGAGACTGACATGGGGCTTTTAGTGCCCAGGCATGACAAAATGCCAAGTCTTCTGACCTGGGCCATTTTAGTATCAATAGAGGAGGGACCGACCGATCCACCCGACCGATCCATCCAATCATGGATTTGCCACGTATGAAGTGTGGGGTCCACTCCTTTGTTTCCCTAGGTCTATATATGCTGTCTTAATTGTGTCTAGGTCAATTTCTTTGAATTTTTTGTAAGGACAACCTTCGGAGTCCATGTTTTCCCTTCTAGGGCTATATCCTGATAACGGGTGGTGCTCCGGCTGTAGCTAGTTCGAGATGATGATTATCCTCGACCTTCGCGCGCCGTCCACAAAATTTTCTTTGTTGTGGCTGTCACCCTACTCAATGCAGCCACTCAAAAAACAGCCAACACCTCGCTGATTTTCTGTAGCACTGCCTCCTACCTTGCTTCCATCCCTCATCGCCGCCTCCACGGTCCCAACCTCCAGGAGTTCCTTTCCCTACATCCTAGCCATTGTTCTAGCCTTCCCAAACCAGCTCCCCGCCGCCTAATCATTGTCCCAACAACCTGCAATGTCCTCACTACAAGCCACAGCCACCAAACTTCTCAATGTCGCCGACCATCACTCCCCTTCCTTGTCGCCTTCGCGGCCAACTCCCAACCTCCTTCACTAGTCAACACCCTTGGGTTACACTTTAGTTTAGTTTGTTTGTGTCTAGTGTTATTTTCCCTTTCTTGTGCGACTGATGTAGTTGCACATTGGCTTTTTCAGTAATAATGTTTGATTATTGTTGTTGTTTGTTAACTCCGATGTTAGAGACCAATATCAATTCACTTGCAGCTTATTTCATTGCTTGATGCTTAGATTTGCATTCTATGAAGACATTATATTATGTTTCGTGCTCTTTCAAAAGAACCTAGAATAGTACACAACCCTCTAGTATAGGCTTCTCTCAGAGTAGTAACTCAAGGATCAGGTATGATCTATGATTTGACATCTTCATATTGAGAATTAAGCCAACTAGAAACTCGTAATGGCCATTTGTTCTCTTTGAGTCTATTGAATCAAGACATCTCTACTGAAGGACTATTGTGAATTCAATCCTTCGTATATATGTTTAAAATGTATGTGATAAGTGTTAAATGATTGATCATGTTGCTCAGCTCGATAGAATTCCTTGGAAACATAAAAAATTCAAGAAATATTTTGAAGTAAGAGCTTACTATGATACTGTAGCTGCTATAGTACCGCGGAAATAATTATCGCGGGAGACTCGCCAAAATAATATTATTTTCTTTTTTATGCTTTATTTCTTATTATCCTTCATTCATTTTAGTCATCTCCTTTATATGTGTTGTATTAGGGTTTGGAAGTCAGTTTTTCATGTGTATTGTTTAGGATAGTGGTCGGCGTTCGTTCTTCTCCCTTAGAGGGTTGTATTCAAGGGATTAGGTGGTGTTCCGGCTATATCTCTCTCCCGAGATGGTGATTATATTCCTGATTACATTTAATATTTTTCTCACGTCACTTCTGGCTGTTTTCCATTGTTGTTGCTGCCTCCCAAATAGCTGTATGTTGTTGTTTCTTTGTAGTTTTCCTATCTTCCAACTGCTGCAATCTAAGTTCCGGCTTGTTTCCACAATCCCGGACAGTGAGGAATTGCTGTCCTTATCTATTCCAGCACACCCAATCATCCCAACAACTTGCAATTGCCATTACCTAACAGTTCCAACCATGCCTACCAGTTATCAACACTCATAGCCGCCCTAAAACTCCTCTACCTTGTTGCTTCCACCCCCAAAGTTGTTTGACCTGTTGTTTCTTGTTGCCCGTGTTAAGGAAACTACTCCTAAAGAGTAACCTTTTAATTTCGCTGTGGAATAGGATCACGAGATTCTAGAAAATCAAAACAAAAAATTTAAACACAGAAGCACTATCAAAATAACTAGAAAAACACACAAGAATTTTACATGAAAAAAATCCGAAAATAGGAAAAATTACCATACTTGCACCAACAATCTTTCACAAGTTTCTTCTTCACATTCACACGAAGAAACTTACAATACTTGCATCAACAATCTTCCCTCTCTAATTCGACGCAAAAATCATGTTGAATCATTGAAATCCCTCTCCTCGACTCTCTTNTAGTACCGCGGAAATAATTATCGCGGGAGACTCAACAAAATAATATTATTTTCTTTTTTATGTTTTATTTCTTATTATCCTTCATTCATTTTTAGTCATTTCCTTTATATGTGTTGTATTAGGGTTTGGAAGTCAGTTTTTCATGTGTATTGTTTAGGATAGTGGTCGGCGTTCGTTCTTCTCCTGATTACATTTAATATTCGTTCTTCTCCTGATTACATTTCCTGATAGTGGTCGGCGTTCGTTCTTCTCCTGGTTGTATCCAAGGGATTAGGTGATGTTCCAGCTATATCTCTCTCCCAAGATGGTGATTATATTCCTGATTACATTTAATATTTTTCTCACGTCACTTCTGGCTGCTTTCCATTGTTGTTGTTGCCTCCCAAATAGCTGTCTGTTGATGTTTCTTTGTAGTTTTCCTATCTTCCAACTGCTGCCATCTAAGTTCCGGCTTGTTTCCACAATCCCGGACAGTGAGGAATTGCTGTCCTTATCTATTCCAGCACACCCAATCATCCCAACAACTTGCAATTGCCATTACCTAACAGTTCCAACCATGCCTACCAGTTATCATCACTCATAGCCGCCCTAAAACTCCTCTACCTTGTTGCTGCCACCCCAAAAGTTGTTTGACCTGTTGTTTCTTGTTGCCCGTGTTAAGGAAACTACTCCTAAAGAATAACCTTTTAATTTCGCTGTGGAATAGGATCACGAGATTCTAGAAAATCAAAACAAAAAATTTAAACACAGAAGCACGATCAAAACAATTAGAAAAACACACAAGAATTTTACATGAAAAAAATCCGAAAATACGAAAAAATTACAATACTTGCACCAACAATCTTCCACAATTTTCTTCTTCACATTCACACGAAGAAACTTACAATATTTGCACCAACAATCTTCCCTCTCTAATTCGACGCAAAAATCATGTTGAATTATTGAAATCCCTCTCCTCGACTCTCTTCACCTTCACCGGGATTCTCGTTGAAGAATTCATAAGAAAGAAACTAAAAAAAAGTCTTAAAAGATGCTCAAAATCGAGATAAAAAAGAAATCCCGAAAGAAAACTGCCCCAGGCGCATAGACACCATGACTTGGATGCCTAGGAGCCAAGCCCTCAGTTCGGCGCCAATAAATCGGCGCATGGACGCCAGTCCCTCTGGATTTGGGTGTATATGCGCTCAAAGTGGGTGCCTAATCGTCGGCTCCATTGGGAGCCGCGCCCAGTGGGCACTTGAGCACCCATAGGCGCTGACTCCCTTGCTTTGTCTCCACAAATCGTAACAGTCCACCCGTAGCAAGGTGCCACCACTCGTCTTGTTGTCCTCTTACTGTTTTCACTCTTTCCTGCGTGCTGTCACTTAGGGCAGCAAGCGACCAATTGTTGTATCATTTTTTCCCATCGTCCAATCCCTCCTCTACTTGCCGCCANGAGATAAAAAAGAAATCCGAAAGAAAACTGCCCCAGACGCATAGACACCATGACTTGGATGCCTAGGCGCCAAGCCCTCAGTTCGGCGCCAATAAATCGGCGCCAGTCCCTCTGGATTTTGGTGTATATGCGCTCAAAGTGGGTGCCTAATCGTCGGCTCCATTGGGAGCCGCGCCCAGTGGGCACTTGAGCACCCATAGGCGCTGACTCCCTTGCTTTGTCTCCACAAATCGTAACAGTCCACCCGTAGCAAGGTGCCACCACTCGTCTTGTTGTCCTCACTGTTTTCACTCTTTCCTGCGTGTTGTCACTTAGGGCANGGTTGTCCTCTTACTATTTTCACTCTTTCCCGCATGTTGTTACTTAGGGCAGCAAGCGACCAATTGTTGTATCATTTTTTCCCATCGTCCAATCCCTCCTCTACTTGCCGCCACCTTTCCAAAACCCAGTCGATTATCACCACCACCACGAGAACTCACCCTAGTTTGATTATTTGTATCTTAATTGTTGCTATTTCAGATTTTCGGACATTGTTTTGTTGTGTTTTCTCTTTCCAATGTGTTGATTGTAAGTTATAACCACTTATTTTTTCGGTAATAATGTATGTTTTTTTATTGTGGTTTGGGTCAACTCCAGTATCATTTGGTATTAAANCCAGTCAATCATCACCACCACCACAAGAACTCACCCTAGTTTGATTATTTGTATCTTAATTGTTGCTATTTTAGATTTTCGGACATTGTTTTGTTGTGTTTTCTCTTTCCAATGTGTAGATTGTAAGTTGTAACTGCTTATTTTTTCTGTAATAATGTATGTTTTTTTTTATTGTGGTTTGGGTCAACTCCAGTATCATTTGATATTAGAGCTGGCCTAACCCTAGTCTTATCTTAGGCTTTCTAGCATCCGTCATACCCAAACCTATCTTCACATAACATTTTCTTTCTCACCCTACATCACTCTTACCTCCATCAACCTATCCACACCCAAAACTTAGTCATGTTGCCAGCAAGATAATCACTGGGAGCCTAATCAAGGAAAAAAGACACGATGTCGTTTATGAGGAATTCACAAATAGATGTCCAAGAGATTTTTAGGGAAGATATGCGGTGGGAAACCTGCAAACAACAACTAAGGCTTAACACCTTTGAGAGGAGGTAATCTGGATGGGTCACCCGGAGCCACAATGGTGACTTGCTAGATTAATGGAATGAAATGAATTTTTTCACTATGCGGATTATAGGAATGAATTTTTTTTAGATTTACAGAGTCCATGAGTTGCTCTTTCTAAGGGAGGTCCATCACGTTAAGTTTGAGACCCTTTTGTGCCGCGTATGCAAGATTATAGAATGTTATTTAGATATTATATTCAATTCAACAATGAAACCATAGTCATATGTCTAGACAGGCGGGATGAACCGAAACTTTGAAAATTATCTTTAGAGCTTTATGCAGTGAAAATTCTCGAATGAGATTCAGGTCCTTTCAGAGAAAGAAAAGAGGCCTCTTCTAAGTTATACTTCTGTGCGGTCCAACTTGTCATAAATTTTGTCCCAGAGTTAATTCCTCCTTACATATTTGTTTAACAGATACATTCAGACGGGTACGAAGAGTGGGGGAAGTCAATTAAAGATCTAATGGCTTGAGGCTCGCTTGATGAAGTTACACATTCACATACAATTCCAGTTATGATTGTGCCAAAACAGGATGCATACCTATTCTATCAAGATGTGCATTGGAATGTCAATGTCAAAAAGATTGACTTATTAAGAGATTACAATGTTTTTGTCACCTTCAACGTGGTTGACGTGATGCCATGCGATGAAAAGATAGAAGCTTTAACGGATGAGATCGAAGCTCCCCCCAACCTCGAAAACTTATCGTGGTACTGTAACTGCTACAGTACCGCTGGAATAGTTATAACGGGAGATGCGCAGAAATTGTGTCGTTTTTTTTCTTATGCTTTATTTTATATTCTTCATTGATTTTTAGTCCTTTCTTATATATGTGTTCTATTATGGTTTGGAAGTCATTTTTGTGTGTGTTTGTTTAGGATAGTCGTCGACGTTCAATCTTCTAACTTTGAGGGCTATATCCAAGAGATTGGGTGGTGCTCCAGTTATGTCTCTTTCTCTCTCTCTCAAGATGATTATTTTCTATATTCCCTTCTACATCCTTCCCACATTGCTTCTGACAGCCCCCCATTGTTGTAGTGGCCCCCAAGTAGCCGCTTGTCGACACTAAAAAGTTGGGGGAGTTGCCCGTAAGAAGCTGTCGGTCACCGGAATCGAAATCCCGTCGCCCGCTTCGGAAGGACGTTTAACTTATATATAAATTTAAGTTTAGAAAAATATGAAATCAAACTGACCACATAATCTTCACAGTTTAAATGAAAGAGCACTCTACCTCAAATCTTGTATCTATCCCGAGGGACAAACATAGGACTTGAGGATGTGACTCGATCAAATAAACTAAAAAATATATGGCGTCCGTTTGGTCTGCGAAATCATTTTATTTGCCGACAAATTCCCCGATTTAATATTAAAAATTAAATAGGATTTATTTTAAGCTGGGTTCGGAAAAGCTTCCCATAGGGGCAAACCCTTATAGTTAATTACATCTTAGACAACCGTAGTTACCTAAGAATACTCTCGATAAAAATTAGGAAAAATTATCTTCAATGAGGTCAAAAGAATAAGACTTTTCAACGAAATCGGATAAAGAGGTGTGCAAAGGAAAATGATTCAAACTTGAAATATTTATTGTAGATACCAGAGGAAGAACTAGGGGATGTCACAGATCCGAATGAAAACCTCGGTGAATTCCCAGTCTACCCTATAGTTTGGCTTCAGTTTCGAGGAGAAATTATGCAAGTGTTTTATCCTGTCAGTTTTATTTAATTAGGATTTACATTCATATGAAACGATCACACAAACAACCTGGAAGATATGAAAATTTAGGTCGTGATGAACGACAATCTTGGAATCTTAAAAAGAGTCAGGGCTTAGATTGCACAATAGAACTGTACAAATGCCTAACGAAAAGTTGAGGATTTATGTCGCATCACGCGAACGACCTGGAAATCCTATGTATTGTTGTTTAATTCTAAGGAAGGAATAATTTAGCTGAGGAAGACATGTTCTGCTGTTGAAGATGACCGTGCTGCCCACCATGCTAGCTCCAATCTTCTTGTCGTGACGAGTTCAAGTTTTCTAAGGTGTCAGATTATGATGTCAAATCCAGCGGCTCTATGGTTGTAGTTCTTTAAACATTTTATAGGGAACATGTTGAAGTTGTACAGTGTATAGCATAACAGTAGAGTATGTAGCACAGGACAAATAGTAGAGTATGCAGTAAAGAGAACAGTATAACATGCGGTGTAAAGGAAAAGTAAGAAATACAATAGGTAAGTGATTACAAGAAAGTAACCTGCTGTAAACATAAAGCAAATTTGCATACCTGAGAGATCCGTTGTTCCTTAGGTGTAATTTAAGCAACAGGAACAAGCAACAAAATTTGAAGAAGCAAACTGAAATGCTAAGCGAAAGCAAGCAAAGAAACATCATCCAGAAATCTCGAGAAAGATAGTCAAAAGACTCACGACAAGAAAAATGCGAGGAAATCGACGAATCGACAAATTGATAAAAATCGTAGAAAACACGGGAAAATCCCGAAAAGAGACCACGAGTGCTTTGTCCAAAAATTTCAAGAAAACATATGAAGAAATTTGAAAAGAGGGGACCGCAAGCACTCGGGTCGGGGCTAGGCTCAACTATATGTTAGTACTCGAGGGTCGTTGAAGGCTATTTGGTCACCCGGATGCATAAAGTCCGCCACTCAACTAGAAGGGTGTCCTATCGAACCTAACTCAAGAGGGTACTCCTTAGCCCAAATAGGTAATCAGCAGGTGGACAACCAATGTTTAAAAATGTATTTAAATTTTATATTTTTAGCATGCACATAGATTTCAGGCATACAAAAGAGGGTTGTATCAATTTTGTTTGTAGCGAAGAATATATTTTTGTTTTAGAATAAGGTGTATCTGTACTTGTCAAATTTGTTCTTCATTTAAAAATGTATTTAAAATTTATATTTTTGGCATGCACATAGATTTCAGACATACAAAAGAGGGTTGTATCAATTTTGTTTGTAGCGAAAAATATATTTTTGTTTTAGAATAAGGTGTATATGTACTTGTCAAATTTGTTTTTCATCAATTTTGAAAAGTGTAGTTTTTCACAAGTCGATCACGCTGTCGGACGTAGGACCGCCAACAACCTAAAAAGGTACGGGTCAACTCCTGCTAGTCTTATGTCGGTGAATGATATGACATCCTACGGTTCATCGGGTCCGTGGGGGGGTGTCCCGAAGTCGTAGGATGAAACATCATTCTACTCTATCACCGGTGTGTCTTTTTCATCACCGCCCTAAGTCTCAAAACAAAACCGACCTACTTGCGATTTTGCTTAATGATTTCACGATAACAAAAGACTATGTAGACACTTATGTATCAGACATGAGCATAAAAAACTGAACTAAAAAGCAAGAAAAAAAAGAACAAAAATGGAGTGAGAGAGAGGAGGGACTGATGCACCTAAAACATCGAAATGAACGAAGGATGACTCAGATCTCAAAACTTGTGACGAAAAGACCTGAAGATCCTTGAATCAATCCGAAAGGATATCACTTTATCACATTTTTATAAGTGGCTTAAACCGAGTCAATGTGACACTTACACACAAATGACCTCCTAACGTTGGTATCCAAACCCAGCCAAAATTAATATTTCCCTAACTCCCGAATTAACTAATAGCCTTATATATCACATGAGCGTAAAATATTCTCACAGAACCAAATAAATGCTCACGGTCGAGGTCAATAGAAATGAGGAGGGAACCACCAAGGCTTTCGGTCAAGGCAGCCCAAAGAACAAGAGAGGCTCACGACCAAGGCAACTCAAGGCACAAGAAGCTCACGGTTAAGGCAAGCCAAACTAACTATATAAGGATCTTTGATATACATAAGAGAGTTCAACATATAATCAATTTCAATCCACCTACAATCATCCAAGTAGCTCTAGCCCAACAAGGACTAAATCACACCAAACAACCTCCAATAGGTCTCACGGGTAAGGACTACAAGAAAAGCAAATTTCAATGGTGAGCTCACGGGTAGGACAAAAAGGGAGAGGCTAACTCAACCACATCACAAACACACGGCTAGGAACCGTGAGATGAGAGAAATAGGCTCTCAGGTAAGGGCTGCAAGACAACACACAAGCAAGGCATACAATCACCAATGATACTCACGGTAGGAACCCCACAAAGCTTTCGGATAAAGGTAGCAGGGAGAAGTCACTATGCCCACTGCCAACCTCACACCAGGATTCAAAGGCAAGAATAAACATATGACCAGAGAATCAAACCCCAAACCGAGGCATATATCACAGTAAAACTGGGTCCAAGCAAATATCAAAACTGCAGCCATATAAACTTCCAAACCAATCCATGAAAAACTAGTTAACAGTTCTTGAATAAGGACAACACAGTACGCCAAAATAGGCTCTTGGGTAGGAGCTAAGGCCAACAAAAATCAAAACCCAAGCCACCTCTCGGGTAGGGGCAGGACAAGGCAAAACCGAGCTCCCAGCCAAAGCCAAACCGAGCCACAACTGAGGTTTAAACCCAGGCCACAACTAAGACTAGAAAACATCTTTATGCGCTCAAGACAAAAATATAGGACTACTACGTGTTTCGAGCAAGAATAGCTGTGGAACTCCTCCAAATCAAAATAAATTCTTCCACAAGATGTATTTTTAAGCCAAAAGCACTTACAAGATGCCAAAAACGAGCCCTTAGCAGGGGTTAAAACAAATAAAACCAATCCCTCCCACAACTATGGAGCAGGGGTAGGAATAAAAACAAAAAACAGGCTCTCGGATATGAGCTAAGGCAAGCAAATCGAGCCCAAGGTCCATAAATGAAGTTCAAACAATTAGGACAATGTTTCAACCAAAACCAAAAGGCAAGCCTCAACAGAACCAACATCCCATGCCCTTCCAAGGTGAAAACCGAGTCCCAATAGAGGTCAAAACCCAACCATAGTAAAGATTCAAAACCCATGCCATCCAAGGGTTAAATAATACTCATATGCCCTTGAAACATCAAAATATGGAGCCAAAATATGTTTTAAACTATAACAGTAACATGAAAAATATTTTAAGCTACCAATATAATTGTTCTAAGTATGAAAGATGTTCTCTTCCCCTTCGAGGAGCCAAACCAAACTATCAAAGCAGTATATAAGACACTTCCAAGTGAAATAGATTTTCTCACAACATGTATTTCAAGTAAGGAAAAGCTACAAGGAGCCAAATTGAGCCGTAGCTAAAGCTCAGAACTCGGCCACAACAAAAAATAGAAAACATCCTCTTGCCTTCAAAACATCAAAACATAGGGTCACCACATGTTTCGAACAAGAACAGTTGTAGAACTTTCCCAAATCAAGATAAATTTCTTCATAGCATGCATTTTTAAGCCGAAAAGGAAATTAAGATGCTAAAACCAAGCCTTCCACATGCGTGAAAGGCCAAATAAACCTTCCAATGTCTCATGCTAGATAAGAATAAATGAAAAGCTTAATGATACATATCCTAACATGCTTGCAAGATGAGCTAGCATTGTCTCAAAGCCATGTTTCAACCCTTCTAATTGCTTCCAATAGAAATATGCTACAATAAATAGAAACATGTCATAACTTCACCACTTTAAGCAAGTAATCAAGTCTAACTCCTAGAACATGCTCACATTTCCATTTCTAGATGCTTGAGTAACAAATATTTCAAAAATATAAGTGCAATATCACCCTAGCATGCTATACCATCCACAATACCAAGCTCAAAGGCTCGGCAGAGGGAAAACCGAAAAAGAAGCGAGGCACGGGAGGGGGGGAAGAAGGTACCTCTAAGAGATTTTTCCCCCCCCCTGGAAATGCACCAAACAGAGTCTCATATAAACCAAAGAGAATGAGAGAGAATGATTAGGGGATCGCATACGATTCGAAGGACCAAGAGGAGCAGACGCCCCCATACGGGCGTGCGAGAAGCAGAGGATGAGATACGATAAGGGATGGGTCGTGAGATCGTCCCGCGTGCGCGAGGCAAGCGCGGGAACGAGACTCCAACGACACGAAGGAGCGGGCCAGGTGGAACCGAGCGAGCCGAAGCTAGAGCAGAGGTCCACGGGGTCGAGACTCAGTAGATGGGAGGGGGTGAGATAATGAAAATAGGTTAGAATTTAATATAAGGTATTAATTATAATAATGATAATAATAAAATATTTTTAATTATTATAATTAACACTTAAATGTGTATTTTTCCCCAGTCGTGTCGTCGCGGTGAAACGAACGTCCCCTTTAGGCAAAATCGACGTTCCGGACGCGTCAGCGCAGTCCGTTTTGTCATTCGGAGTCGTTTAGACAACCCCGTCGACGATTGAGACCAATGCATCGCGATCCGAATCACGTCAAAAATTCAGCTCGAGCTCAATCAAACAGGACGACGAAGAGCATGATGGTGCCAAATCAACGCGTACGATCAATCCTAAGGCCAACAGTCCTATAGGGATGCTCCTTGAGTTTCTCCACAGTAGCCTTACCTACTAAGTAATAGCGGTCAAAACTATCATGCGGAACGTCAAGTCGAGCGAAGAAAAGCTCAGAATTTCTAATGGGGAGGGCTCCTTTGCTAGTTTTGTAGGAGTAATCGACAGGAAAGTCCTAGGGTTAGACCCTAGGCTATTAAAGAGGAGAAAAGCTACACCTCTGCCAAAAGTGAGGTCAACATCGCTGCTACTATTTCCCTACAGTTTTTCCATTTTCTAGCGGCTGCCAATCATGTTGCGGCTTGTCGCTGCCATTCGCATTTCGGCTTGCCGTCGCCGCCATCCCGAACAATTAGGAGTTGTTTTATTTACTTGATGTCCCTACCACTTGCTATTGTCGTTACCCTGATATCTCAACCATCCCTAACAATTGTCAACCCTCACAACTGCCCCAAAACCCCTCTACTTTGTCGGTGCCACCCCCAAACAACAAACTATTGCTCTTTGATCCGCTGTTCCTTGTTGTCCACCCGCCTACCTTGCTGCTCCCCCCAAACAGCAAAATGCCACCGCTTGTCTTGTTATCCTCTTGTTTTTTTTGTTATTTTCTGCATGTTGCCACCCATAATAGCAAGCGACCATTGTTGTGTCGTCGTTTCCCCACCATCCAACCCCTCTACCTTGCCGCCATCTTTCCAAGCTTCCGCCGATCACCACCACCATCCCTTGATCCCGCCATAGTTTGATTATTTGTCGTGTTTATTGCTCTATGAAGCACGAACACTGACACAGGGACACGTAGAGGACACGATATGGGGACACGACATAAGTGAAAAAAAATGACATGATATGTCATGAACACTTTTTTATAATTAATTAATTATTAATATAAAAAATATATATTCCTCTTATTCTTTATTTAAAACATCAAGATACAATTATACGAGAATAAAATTTAACTTCATAAATTTAATTTATGTTATAAAACCTATGTTTATGAAAGTNACTTGATGTCTCTACCACTTGCTATTGTTGTTACCCTGATATCCCAACCATCTCTAACAATTGTCAACCCTCACAACTACCCCAAAACCCCTCTACTTTGCCGGTGCCACCCCCAAACAACAAATTGTTGCTCTTTGATCCGCTGTTCCTTGTTGTCTACCCGCCTACCTTGTTGCTCCCCCCAAACAACAAAATGCCACCGCTTGTCTTGTTATCCTCTTGTTATTTTTGTTATTTCGTGCATGTTGCCACCCATAATAGCAAGCGACCATTGTTGTGTCGTCGTTTCCCCACCATCCAACCCCTCTACCTTGCAGCCATCTTTCCAAGCTTCTGCCGATCACCACCACCATCCCTTGATCCCGTCATAGTTTGATTATTTTTTTGTGTTTATTGCTCTATGAAGCACGAACACGGACACAGGGACACGTAGAGGACACGATATGGGGACATGACATAATTTAAAAAAAATGACATGACATGTCATGAACACTTTTTTATATTTAATTAATTATTAATATAAAAAATATATATTCCTCTTATTCTTTATTTAAAACATCAAAATACAATTATACGAGAATAAAATTTAACTTCATAAATTTAATTTATGTTATAAAACCTATGTTTATGAAAGTCAATTTTTAAAATTAGATATAATATATTTCAGAAGAATTCATCCAACTTCTCAACAAAAATTTAAAAATCTTATGATTGCAAAGAGTGAATTACTAATGTTGGGCTTTGATAACTATTTGATGCACCTTCAATGCTCGATTTTGACGAATGTTAGAGGGAGCTTTAACATGATGAGAGATGAGGCGATTTCGACTATGAGGTATTATTAAAGCTATACATAAATTTATAATTCTCTAATTCCCATGTTCCATTTTCTCAAAATTGTATTAAGCTCACACCCGATGTGGTGTTGAGGTGTGACCCAGACTTGTTTGGGCTTGAAAAAATTCAGACATATATTTTGTAGTGTTAGAGAAGTATTGGGGTATATCAACCAAGTGTTGGCGTTCGATAAGTGTTCGACACGGGTGCGACATATTTTTAGAAGTGTCAGTGCTACATAGTTGTTGCTATTTCAAATTTTCGAATATCGTGTGTATTTTTAGTTTCTAGTGTGTTGATTGTAACCACCTATTTGTTTTTGGTATTAATATATATTTTTTCTATTGTGGTTTGGATTAATCTTAGGTATCATATTTTCTCTCTCGGAATATGCAAATGTCAATTTCTTCATCACATCTCTAACACAATCACAATGAGTAATATCACTATATTGATCGGGTTCGATAAAATTCCTTATTGTATCAAGAGTTGGGCATTAATTTTCATCTAATCGAAATAATTCAGATGAGTCTCAGTTGGGGGATTATAAAAAAGGTGACTCTCTTGAGAAATGCTACTCAAATAGAGTCTCACGGTTTTATTCCAACAAATATAATTGACGTCATTTAACTTCTCATATGTAATTTTAATCATTGATGAACCGAACTTGTCACGACATGTTTTTGTTTGTCGTCAATGATTATCACAGAATATTCGAAGAGAACGAATCAATTAATCTCAATTGTGTTGTTTGTTGAAATATGAGATGGGGCGAAACTAATCTTGTGTGCTATGATCTTGTNCTGATTTTCTGTAGCACTACCTCCTCCCACCTTGCTGCCGTCCCTCACCGCCGTCTCCACGGTCCCAACCTCCAGGAATTCCTTTCCCTATATCCTAGCCATTGTTCTAGCCTTCCCAAACCAGCTCCCCGCCGCCTAATCATTGTCCCAACAACCTGCAACCTGCTCACTACAAGCCACAACCACCAAACTTCTCAATGTCGCCAACCAGCACTCCCCTTCCTTGTCGCCTTTGCGGCCAACTCCCAACCTCCTTCACTAGTCAACACCCTTGGGTTACACTTTAGTTTAGTTTGTTTGTGTCTAGTGTTATTTTCCTTTTCTTGTGCGACTAATGTTGTTGCACATTGGCTTTTTCAGTAATAATGTTTGATTATTGTTGTTGTTTGTTAACTCCGTTGTCAGAGACCAATATCAATTCACTTGCAGCTTATTTCATTGCTTGATGCTTAGATTTACATTCCATGATGACATTATATTATGTTTCGTGCTCTTTCAAAAGAAGCTGGAATAGTACACAACCCTCTAGTATAGGCTTCTCTCAGAGTAGTAACTCAAGGGTCAGGTATGATCTATGATTTGACATCTTCATATTGAGAATTAAGCCAGCTAGAAACTCGTAATGGCCATTTGTTCTCTCTGAGTCTNTAGTTATGATTGTGCCAAAACAGGATGCATACCTATTCTATCAAGATGTGCTTTGGAATGTCATTGTCAAAAAGATTGACTTACTAAGAGATTACAATGTTTTTGTCACCTTCAACGTGGTTGACGTCATGCCATGCGATGAAAAGATAGAAGCTTTAACGGATGAGATCGAAGCTCCCCTCAACCTCAAAAACTTATCGTGGTACTGTAACTGCTACAGTATCACTGGAATAATTATAACGGGAGATGCGCAGAAATTGTGCCGTTTTTTTTTTCTTATGCTTTATTTTATATTCTTTATTGCTTTTTAGTCCTTTCTTATATATGTGTTCTATTTTGGTTTGGAAGTCATTTTTGTGTGTGTTTGTTTAGGATAGTCGTCGACGCCCGTTCTTCTACCTTTGAGGGCTATATCCAAGAGATTGGGTGGTGCTCCAGTTATGTCTCTCTTTCTCTCTCTCTCAAGATGATGATTATTTTCTCGATTCCCTTCTGCATCCTCCCCACATTGCTTCTGACAGCCCCCCATTGTTTTAGTGGTCCCCAAGCAGCCACTTGTCGGCACTAAAAAGTTGGGGGAGTTGCCCGTAAGAAGCTGTCGGTCCCGGAATCGAAATCCCATCGCCCGCTTCGGAAGGACGTTTAATTTATATATAAATTTAAGTTTAGAAAAATATGAAATCAAACTAACCTCATAATCTTCACAGTTTAAATGAAAGAGCGCTCTACCTCAAATCCTGTATCTATCCCGAGGGATAAACAGGACTTGAGGATGAGACTCGATCAAATAAACTAAGAAATATATGACGTCTGTTTGGTCTACGAAATCGTTTTATTTGCCGACAAATTTCTCTATTTAATATGAAAAATTAAATAGGGTTTATTTTAAGCTGGATTCAGAAAAGCTTCCCATAAGGGCAAACCCCTATAGTTAATTACATCTTAGACAACCGTAATCACCTAAGAATACTCTCGATAAAAATTAGGAAAAATTATCTTCAATGAGGTCAAAAGGATAAGACTTTTCAACGAAATTGGACAAAGAGGTGTGCAAAGGGTAATGATTCAAACTTGAAATATTTATTGTAGATACTAAAAGAGGAAGAACTAGGGGATGTCACATATCCGAAGGAAAACCTCGGTGAATTCTCAGTCTACCCTATAGTTTGGTTTTAGTTTCGAGGAGAAATTATTCAAGTGTTTCATCCTGTCAGTTTTATTTAATTAGGGTTTACATTCATATGAAACGATCACACAAACAACCTGGAAGATATAAAAATTTAGGTCGTGACGAACGAAAAGTTGAGGATTTATGTCGCATCACGCGGACGACCTCGAAATCCTATGGATTGTTGTTTAATTCTAAGGAATGAATAATTTAATTGAGAAGATATGTTATGCTGTTGAAGATGACCGTGTTGCCCACTATGCTAGCTCCAATATTCTTGTCGTGACGAGTTCAAATTTTCTAAGGTGTCAGGTTATGATGTCAAATCTAGCGGCCCTATGGTTGTAGTTCTTTAAGCATTTTATAGGGAACATGTTGAAGTTGTACAGTGTATAGCATAACAATAGAGTATGTAGCGCAGGACAAGCAGTAGAGTATGCAGTAAAGAGAACAATATAACATGCGGTGTAAAGGAAAAGTAAGAAATACAATAGGTAAGTGATTACAAGAAAGTAACATGCTGTAAACATAAAGCAAATCTGCATACCTGAGAGATCTGTTGTTTCTTAGGTGTAATTTAAGCAACAGGCACAAACAACAAAATTTGAAGAAGCAAACTGAAATGCTAAGCGAAAGCAATCAAAGAAACATCATCCAAAAATCTCGAGAAAGATAGTCAAAAGACTCACGACAAGAAAAATGCGAGGAAATCGACAAATCGATGAAAATCGTAGAAAACACGGGAAAACCCCGAAAAGAGACCACGAGTGCTTTGTCCAAAAATTCCAAGAAATCATATGAAGAAGTCTGAAAAGAGGGGACTGCAAGCACTCGGGTCGGGGCTAGGCTCAATTATATGTTAGTACTCGAGGGTCGTCGAAGGCTACTCGGTCACCCAGATGTATAAAACCCGCCACTCAACTAGAAGAGTGTCCTATCGAACCTAACTCAGGAGGGTACTCCTTAGCCCAAATAGGTAATCAACAGGTGGACAACCAATGTTTAAAAATGTATTTAAAATTTATATTTTTAGCATGCACATAAATTTCAGGCATACAAAAGAGGGTTGTATCAATTTTGTTTGTAGCGAAGAATATATTTTTGTTTTAGAATAAGGTGTATATGTACTTGTCAAATTTGTTTTTCATTTAAAAATATATTTAAAATTTATATTTTTAGCATGCACAAGATTTCAGACATACAAAAGAGGGTTGTATCAATTTTGTTTGTAGCGAAGAATACATTTTTGTTTTAGAATAAGGTGTATCTGTACTTGTCAAATTTGTTTTTCATCAATTTTGAAGTGTAGTTTTCCACAAGTCGATCACGTTGTCGGGCGTAGGACCGCCAACAAACTAAGAAGGTACGGGTCAACTCCTGCTAGTCTTATGTCGGTGAATGATTTGACATCCTACGGTTCACCGGTTCGTGGGGGGGGGTGTCCCAAAGTCGTAGGATGAAACATCATTCTGCTCTATCACCGGTGTGTCTTTTTCATCACCGCCCTAAGCCTCAAAACAAAACCGACCTACTTGCGACTTTGCTTGATGGTTTCACGATAACAAAAGACTATGTAGACACTTATGTATCAGACATGAGCATAAAAAACTGAACCAAGAAGCAAGAAAAAAAAGAACAAAAATGGGGTGAGAGAGAGGAGGGACTGATCCTTGAATCAATTCGAAAGGATATCACTTTCTCACATTTTTATAAGTGGCTTAACCCGAGTCAATGTGACACTCACACACAAATGACCTCCTAACGTCGGTATCCAAACCCAACCAAAATTAATATTTCCCAACTCCCGAATTAACTAATAGCCTTATATATCACATGAGCGTAAAATATTCCTGTCGGCGCTTAAAAGGGGGAAAGAGTTTGGATGTTTGGGGGTCGCCCGTAAGAAGCTGTCGGTCGCCGGAATCGAAATCCCGTCGCCCGCTTCGAAGGGATTCTTAATTTACGTATACATATATAATTTTAGAAAAATATGAAATCAAACTGACCTCATATTTTCAATAGTTTAAATGAAATAGCACTCAACCTCAAATCCTGTATCTACCCCAAGGGATAAACACAAGACTTGAGGGTGAGGCTCGATCAAATAAACTAAGAAAGATATGACATCCGTTTGGGTCTGCGAAACCGTTTTATTTGCCGACAAGTTCCCCTATTTAATACAAAAAATTAAATAGGGTTTATTTTAAGCTGGGTTCGGAAAAGCTCCCTATAAGGGCAAGCCCCTATAGTTAATTACATCTTAAATGACCGA
>JXCR01138018.1:141776-174069 GCA_002079205.1 Phalaenopsis hybrid cultivar
AGAGAAAAAATTAAGCGTTGGTCAACAAAGTAGACTAAAAAAATCCGAGTAAAAAACAAGTATATTTAAATTAACTCAAATGATAAAAGTAAAACTGCGTTTCTGAGTGTTCCAATCAACTTAAGCAGATCTACACTGCTATCTATTTCCTTCTAAACTAATGAATATTAAAAGGAAGATTTACATACATACCAATCAAATTTGAGTATTTATATATCTAATGCCAAAACTTCAATTTTTACAAACATGCCATGATGCGAGAGCTCCCCGCAGGATTCCACGGCATTCTACCATCCTACAAAAATTCCACAATCCAGATAAAATATTGCTCAGTTTATTTTCTGCAGGTTTTGCCTTTTATTTCTTTTCTTTGAAGTTATTTCCTATTTTTTCTATTTTTCAATCAAGTATTTTCTCATAAGGGACATTTATATATATTGTAGTGAAGCTGGTTGGATNTCTATTTTTCAATCAAGTATTTTCTCATAAGGGACATTTATATATATTGTAGTGAAGCTGGTTGGATTCCCAATTTTTTTTTTTTTTATGAATTCTAAGTTATGCTCTCCAGAGTGCTATAGCTTCTATCTTTTGCAAGTGGTGTGTCTGTAGCTTGCCTGGGAATTGATGGTAGATCTCCCTCGCCATCTGCAGCTCATTGATTCGTCGTTCACGCGCTACTTTCAGCCAAGCAACCATCTCCTGCTTCTAGTTTGCTGTCCAGCCCCGTTCAAGCCGATTTTCAGCTTCCATTCATCCTACCACTCTCATTACCCATCCTACAACTAGCCTATCACCTTTTTGTATCAAAGCCTGGCAAGCCATAAATTTTTTAGAGTCTTATCTTTCTTGTCCCAATACAAAATTTAAAAGAAAATTAAAATTCCCACATTACCCAAATTATTTCCACGTCAATTTCAAGCTCTAACCTTAAATTTTCAAAATCCAATCTTTCTACATTCACCAAATATTCATCCGAAACCTACCACCAAAACTTAGGCCTTCAACCAACCCAACAACCTCCTAAAACCTGATCAAGAGAAAAGGACGTCATTCCGCCAAAGAGAAACCCTCAGCGAGATTTCCAAAAACTTTCTATAGAGAATATGTGGCGAAAAATCCTCCAGCTGCAATAGAGACTTGCCGACTTTGAGATATATCCAGTGAGAGGAAACGAATACATTCCATCGAAAAATTTTCAAAGATGATGAATCAATACCTCGACTACTTAGCATGTAATATAACATGAGAANGCAATTCCAATCAACCAACCAAAATAGGAAATAACGAAGACGAGCATGCAAACACCGAATTAGGGCAGAGCAAAGGTGGTAGGGAGGCGGCAGCAAGCTATGAGGGGTGGATGGCGGGTGGATACGCAAGGAGGATACACCANGGAAAAAATGCCAAAAAAAAAAAACATGGTCATACGTCATGTCCTTTGGACAAACAAAAAAAGCGTTTATATGTTGTCTCCATATAGAACATATTTTAATGAAACAAAAAAAAAATTCCAATGAAAAAGGAAGATTTACATACAANTGAGAGAGGATTAGAACTTTTGGAAACTTCAAATATGGAAAAAATGCCAAAAAAAAAAAAACATGGCCATACGTCATAGAACGTCGTCGTTGTACATTTTGTCTCCATATAGAACATATTTTAATGAAACAAAAAAAAAATGAAATGCCAAAAAAGCGTTTATATTTTGTCTCCATATAGAACATATTTTAATGAAACAAAAAAAAAATTCCAATGAAAAAGGAAGATTTACATACAAACCCCGTAATTTCTAAATTTAAATATGATGCAGGGCTCCCTAGGGGACTGAACCAGTTGGACCATCTAAACCGGTTCAACCAAGAGGGGAGCAGGGCCAGCCGGTCCATGATGATGGGCTAGGGTTGTCGACCAAAGGGAGGGGGCTCACCCTCTTAGTTATCTACTATAATATTTGTTATTTTATGTTTTAAGGTTTGTTTTTGGCAAAGTTTTTCTAAGGACAACCATCGACGTCGCCAGTTTTTCCAGTTATGATGATATCCAAGGATGAATAGTACTTCGGTTGTACCTTGTTCCAAGGTGGTGTTTATCCTCGACTCTCCCCTCCTACACAACCTCCCTTCCGCCGCCGCCAACGTCGTCGTCGTACCAGTTGCAGTCAGCCCAAGGATAGTAGCTCTCTTGTCTTCTGCAGCCCCCCAAACCCCTCTCCTTACCNCAAGCTGTTCATATAGTTTTTAGTATTTATTACTTTTTTATCTTGGTCAAATTTGTTCTAATNTCAAGCTGTTCATATAGTTTTTAGTATTTATTACTTTTTTATCTTGGTCAAATTTGTTCTAATAATAGCAACAACTTTATGCCTCATGGCATCACCAATTAAGCATTTTTAAAAATTTAATTTCAGGAGATTGAAACTGGTACGATGAGCCTGATTTCTCAGAACGCGGCGCCTAAATTTCGTGAAAACAAAGATGCTGCTGATGCTGAAGACTCTTTATTAAAGAGAAGTAAGAAGAGAGGGAGGGCAGATGATAAATATAGTAGAACTTCTGGAATGGAGCAAGAAGAGAAAGAAATCAAGGAACTCGAGAACTTCTTATTTGGAAGCCTTAACTCCTCAATCCAGTTTGGCAAGGAGATTGGCGGCGGCAATGATGAAGGTCGCTTAAATTTTTTTCTGGATAAGTCCTCCGGGGATGATATGGTGGTTTATAAAGAAGATATTAACCAATATGACAAAGAAGAAAGAAAGCCGGCATGGGTTGATGAAGAGGATGAAGTAATGGAGGTTGACATAGTTTCTGTGAGAAGGCTGAGGAAGCTGAGAAAGGAGGCCGGTGAGAAATTGATTTCGGGTGCCGAATATGTTTCTAGATTGCGGGCTCAACACGAGAAGCTGAACCCACGAACGGATTGGGCTGAGTTTAATTGGAAGCGCAATGAGATTTTAGCANAGGTGCCGAATATGTTTCTAGATTGCGCGCTCAACACGAGAAGCTGAACCCACGAACGGATTGGGCTGAGTTTNAATTTTTTATTCGTGAATAGCTTGTGTTCGGCTTGCTAAGCAAACGAGCTGAACACGAACACACTTTGAGCTCGAAATATAGACGAGCCAAACACGAGTTGAGTCTGGGCTCGCTCATGTTCGGCTCGTTTACACCCCTACTAACAACCGGCCACCCTTTCCCATCTCCAATTCAACCCTCCAGACGCCCAGAACCTGTTGTCATGACTGTTACTGCGACAGTATTCCTTGCAACTACAGTCGCCCCGGATTGCAGCCATCCCACGACCACCCTCCCGCCCTCGAATACATTTAATTGTGTTTGATTGTGTTTATTGTTGTATTTCTCTTTCCAATTTTGTTGGATTTTAATCGTATATTTCAATTCAGCAATATAAACAGGAGAAACTAACGGTCATCAAGCTAAAAAAGAGTGTTTTCTTATGGTGGGAAAACTTGCAAAGGCAAAGAAATAGAGAAGACAATCGCAAGACTACTGGATGGGAGAAGATGAGTAAGGGGATACACAACAAAAACCTACCTCCTCATTATCGCCAGGATATGTTTCCAAAACTCCACCACCTATAGGGTAGAGACCTGTCAATAGAGGATTTCACGGCGCAGTTTGATGAGTTGCAAATTGAGTGTGAATTGGTTAAGCCAGAGGAACATTCAATAGCCTGATATCTTGAGGGTTTGAAGCCTACTAACAGCAACGTTATGCAGTTGCAACCCTATTAGTCGGTGGGAGATGTCTGGATCTTAGCCATGAAGATGGAGAGATAGCAAAAACAAGCTGACAACCACTACTATTCAGACAGTCACCTGCAGTTGGAGACATCAGCAGAAACACACCTCAAAGAGTTGAGAAAACTAATTTGGATAATGACATAACAATCTCGAGTGAGAAGAAGCCAGAGAAGAGTNACAAATATCTACCTCCTCATTATCGTCAGGATATGTTTCCAAGACTCCACCACCTATAGGGTAGAGACCTGTCAATAGAGGATTTCACGACGCAGTTTGATGAGTTGCAAATTAAGTGTGAATTTATTAAGCCAGAGGAACATTCAATAGCCCGATATCTTGAGGGTTTGAAGCCTACTAACAGCAACGTTATGCAGTTGCAACCCTATTAGTCATTGAGAGATGTCTGGATCTTAGCCATGAAGATGGAGAGATAGCAGAAACAAAGCTGACAACCACTACTATTCAGACAGTCACCTGCAGTTGGAGACATCAGCAGAAACACGCCTCAAAGAGTTGAGAAAACTAATTTGGATAATGACATAACAATCTCGAGTGAGAAGAAGCCAAAGAAGAGTAGCACCTCTGCTACAGTCTGCTTGAAAAAGCTTCGGATGTCATTAATTTGGGCACATCTCCTCCAACTGCCAGACGAGTCGAATTGTGTCTCTTACCGAGCAGGGCGCAATTGAAGAGGTTAGAAATGAAGAGGCGGCTGAAGAACCGGGTGAGGTATATCATCTTTCACCAGATTAGGGCGAGATGCTCGTGGTTCAATGGGTTCTACAGACTGAAGAAATGAGAGATTCGCAATGGCTTTGCCACAACATATTTTACACTTGTTGCATTGTGAACGGATATGTATGCAGACCCATCATTGATGGAGGGAGCAGCAAGAATGTCGGGTCTACGCAAATTATGAAAAAATTGGGCCTCATGACTCAAAGACATTCTCAACCATATTCTCTAAAATGGTTGAATAAGGAAAATAGGGTCGGGATTGACCAAAAGTGCCTAGTGGAGTTTTCGACTGGAATTTAGGTTCAGGATCAGGTGTGTTGCGATGTGATACCCATGGATGTATGTTGCCTTTTTGTTGAGAATACCATGGCAATTTGATTGTATGACTTANATCGTGATTCAATGGGTTCTACAGACTGAAGATATGAGAGATTCGCAATGGCTTTGCCACAACATATTTTACACTTGTTGCATTGTGAACGGATATGTATGCAAACCCATCATTGATGGAGGGAGCAGCAAGAATGTTGGGTCTACGCAAATTATAAAAAAATTGGGCCTCATGACTCAAAGACATTCCCAACCATATTCTCTGAAATGGTTGAATAAGGAAAATAGGGTCGGGATTGACCAAAAGATCCTAGTAAAGTTTTTTACTGGAATTTAGGTTCAGGATCAGGTGTGATGTGATGTGATACCCAAGGATGTATGTTGCCTTTTTGTTGAGAATACCATGGCAATTTGATTGTATGACTTAGCACAACAGATTCAGAAATACATGCTCCTTCACTAAGGAGGGAAAGCACATCGTCCTTCACTGTTCTACCGAGCTCAAGATCATGTGTCATTGCAAGCAGAGCAATGTCGGTGGGACCAATTTTGGTGATGATGGAGAATGATAGGAATGAGACACCGATTTCAGACACAGGACAGCCATGAAAGAGAGCATTTGAAATGCATCACGATGGATACCTTACTGTTATGGCCACCACCATTTGGGGAAGTTCAGGTTACCCTAACTTCAAATCAGGTTGAGCCAACCATAGGTTGTTTTGGGATATTTAGCAGTATATGCATGACACGCAGGCCCAAAACAGATCAGTAGTGAGCTCCCAGAATATTGGACCGATATGGAAGTTTGCTTGCAAGTGGAGAAAAGTCCTCAAATGCCTTGAGAGATAGTGCAATCGCCAGTAGTACCAAGGTCATCTTGGATCGTGGTCGAAGAGCCTTCGGCCCCAGAAGGTTACAACAACTCCATCATCGGCAACTAGACTTGTAAATGAATCAATGCACTCGATGAACAACTTGAACTCGACTTGATTAGGACTCAATCATGTTTGTTCAAATTAGTAAATAAATAAGGTCGACAATTTTTAAAAGCTCGGAGCGTAAATGAAACTAAACATGAACATAGTTGAATTTATTCATTTATATTCACGAACAAACTTGTTTGTAGTTCAACAAGTAACTTGTTAAATACCGATATTAAATCTGATGACAAATCATATATATGATATTATTTAGATAAAACTTAATTAACCTGAATTATTAAAGTATAAATTTAATAGTAACATATTATTATATCAATAATACTTTTTTATTAATTATTAATTATATATTTATTTTATTAATAAATAAGTATTAATTATTTATTTATTTTATTAAAGTTTTTTTGTTATATGTGAAAATACATCAGACTTATGTGATATGTCTGAAATGTCCCTTAAAATTAATTTTAAATCCCCAAAAACCTCAATTTCTCTCTGGTCTTTTAAAGTTTTGTGTCTCCTGATTTCGCCTGAAATATTCGAAATCCTGAGTTGCTAGGTCATGCTAGCATCGAAGGCAACGACGNAGTCTTTTAAAGTTTTGTGTCTCCTGATTTTGCCTGAAATATTTGAAATCCTGAGTTGCTAGGTCATGCTAGCATCGAAGGCAACGACGAGAACGCAGTATGCAAGGATCTCTTATACTCTAGTCTCTCGCATATATTTACTTTTCACTCTACTCATAGATCTTACCCGATCAAAAAGTTTAGTTGAGAAGATGCATTTCAGTCATGGTAAAGTTATATATTATTAAGAATATGAATGGTGAAATAACTCAATATAAAAAGACATCTACAAAATTTTCTAAAAAAAACTAGGAAAATGACAAGTGCATGTACCTCTGAGAAAATCAACTCCTACATCTGAATGTGGGAGTTGAGTGCAAACTTAAAATTTTGAGCATGCTAAAATATACGATTACAACCCATATGATCATGTTTAAAGAGTTGTCTTTCATTTTTACAGAGATTATAATCAATAAATTAGTATGTGATATCAAATTTATAAAATTATNAGCATTTCAAGGCATCACGATGGATACCTTACTGTTATGGCCACTACCATTTGGGGAAGTTTAGGTTACCCTAACTTCAAATCAGGTTGAGCCAACCATAGGTTGTTTTGGGATATTTAGCAGTATATGCATGACACGTAGGCCCAAAACAGATCAGTAGTGAGCTCCCAGAGCATTGGACCGATATGGATGTTTGCTTGCAAGTGGAGAAAGGTCCTCAAATGCCTTGAGAGACAGTGCAATCGCCAGTAGTACCCAGGTCTTCTTGGATCGCGGTCGAAGAGCCTTCGGCCCCAGAAGATTACAACAACTCCATCATCGGCAACTAGACCTGTAAATGAATCAATGCACTCGATGAACAACTCAAACTCGACTTGATTAGGACTCGATCATGTTTGTTCAAATTAGTAAACAAATAAGGTTGACAATTTTTAAAAGCTCGGAGCGTAAATGAAACTAAACATGAACATAGTTGAATTTATTCATTTATATTCACGAACAAACTCGTTTGTTGTTCAACAAGTAATTCATTAAATACCGATATTAAGTCTGATGACAAATCATATATATGATATTATTTAGATAAAACTTAATTAACCTGAATTATTAAAGTATAGATTNGAACTCGACTTAATTAGGACTCGATCATGTTTGTTCAAATTAGCAAATAAATAAGGTTGACAATTTTTAAAAGCTCGGAGCGTAAATGCAACTAAACATGAACATAGTTGAATTTATTCATTTATATTCACGAACAAACTCGTTTGTTGTTCAACAAGTAACTCGTTAAATACCGATATTAAATCTGATGACAAATCATATATATGACATTATTTAGATAAAACTTAATTAACCTGAATTATTAAAGTATAGATTTAATAGTAACATATTATTATATCAATAATATTTTTTTATTAACTATTAATTATATATTTATTTTATTAATAAATAAGTATTAATTATTTATTTATTTCATCAATTTTTTTTGTTATATGTGAAAATACATCAAACTTATGTGATATGTCTGAAATGCCCTTAAAATTAATTTTAAATCCCCAAAAACCTCAATTTATCTCTGGTCTTTTAAAGTTTTGTCTCCTGATTTCGCCTGAAATATTCGAAATCCTGAGTTGCTAGGTCATGCTAGCATCGAAGGCAACGACGAGAACGCGGTATGCAAGGATCTCTGATACTCTAGTCTCTCGCATATATTTACTTTTCACTCTAGTCATAGATCTTACCCGATCAAAAAGTGTAGTTGAGAAGATGCATTTCAGTCATGGTAAAGTTATATATTATTAAGAATAAGAATGGTGAAATAACTCAATATAAAAAGACATCTACAAAATTTTCTAAAAAAAACTAGGAAAATGACAAGTGCATGTACCTCTAAGAAAATCAACCCCTACATCTGAATGTGGGAGTTGAGTGCAAACTTAAAAATTTGAGCATGCTAAAATATACGATTACAACCCATATGATCATGTTTCAAGAGTTGTCTTTCATTTTTACAGAGATTATAATCAATAAATTAGTATGTGATATCAAATTTATAAAATTATGATTATAATCAATAAATTAGTATGTGATATCAAATTTATAAAATTATTTATTAACTTTTTTGTATGAAAATCTATATAATTGTTTGAATTTTTAGCTTGTTTAAATACTCATTCACATGCCTAAAACAAACCAAGTACAAATCAAGTTTACAACATTGCAAATTTTAAACAAGTCAAGCTTGAACAATATATAAAAGCTCGACACAAGCTCAAGCTAAATATGAATAACTTATAATTATATCAAACCAAGTCAGAACTATGATATAATCAGTTTGATTACAGCCTTATCGACAACAAGTAAACAGAAGCTTCGACAAAAGAGGTCAAAACTCCCCCATCTCCGAAAGACTATTGCAGGGCTCCCTAGGGGGCTGAACCGGTTCAGTTAAGAGGGGAGCAAGATCAATCGGTCCATGAGGATGGGCTAGGTTGCTGCCCAAGGGTAAGTACCTCCCCCTCCTAATTATCTACTATATATATTTATTATTTTCTATTTTAGGATTAGTTTTTTGGTTGAGTTTTACGTCAGAACAATTGTTAACATCCCAGTTTTCCATGTTAGGGATGCATCCAAGGACTGGTGATGCTTCGGTTGTATCTCGCTTCGAGGTGGAGTTTACCCTCGACTCACCTCTATTCCACAACCTCAATTACGTCGCTGCCATCGCCGTACCGATTGCAGTACGTCCAAGGAAAGCAGCTCTTTTGTCTTCTGCAGCCCCCAAACACTCCTTACGATGGCCATTCCCCAACCCACGATTGTGGTTTTGGTCAGCTGTTCCTATTGTCCCTGCCATCGCCCCTATGGTATCCACGACTGTTCTCTACTACTGCACTTCCATCCTCCAGCAACCGGCCACCCTCTCNTGATGGCCATTCCCCAACCCACGATTGTGGTTTTGGTCAGCTGTTCCTATTGTCCCTGGCATCGCCCCTATGGTATCCACGACTGTTCTCTACTACTGCACTTCCATCCTCCAGCAACCGGCCACCCTCTCCCACCCCCAATCCAAACCTCCAACCACCCAGAACCTGCTAACTGCTGCTGCAACAGCACTTCTTCCAACTGCAGCCGTCCCAGGTTGCAGCCATTCCACAGCCACCCTCAAACCCTCCTTCCGTCGTGTTCCTTAAAACACAGCATCACCGCCTTCGGATACATTTAGTTGTGCTTGTTTGTGTTGATTTTTGTATTTCTCTTTCCAAGTGTGTTGTGTTTTAATCGTATATTTGAGTTCAGCAATAATATTTATTTTCCAATTTTTATTTGGGTTAACTCCGGTATCAACATATCTAACACCTAAACTTCAATTTTTACATAATATGTCATTTTANATCAAACCCTCCTTCCGTCGTGTTCCTTAAAACACAGCATCACCGCCTTTGGATACATTTAGTTGTGCTTGTTTGTGTTGATTGTTGTATTTCTCTTTCCAAGTGTGTTGTGTTTTAATCGTATATTTGATTAAGCAATAATATTTATTTTCCGATATTTATTTGGGTTAACTCCGGTATCAACATATCTAACACCTAAACTTCAATTTTTACATAATATGTCATTTTACCTATGCATAAAAATGGTGTATTTCACTTTTTAAAAGTTAAGAGAGTGGTATAATGATTTGGATGGTACAATCGTAAAATGTAAAGTTTAGGTGTTAGATATGTATACATAGAAATTAGGTGGTAAGTATCTAAATGGCCCTTGAAAATTTTTGAATAATTCACAGCATACTTCAATGCATTTTTATTTTGAAAGAATTGGGTGGTACAACNTAATGATTTGGATGGTACAATCGTAAAAAGTAAAGTTTAGGTTTTAGATATGTTTACATAGAAATTAGGTGGTAAGTATCTAAATGGGCCTTGAAAATTTTTGAATAATTCACAGCATACTTCAATGCATTTTTATTTTGAAAGAATTGGGTGTTACAACNGTTGTATTTCTCTTTCCAAATGTGTTGTGTTTTAATCATATATTTGAGTTCAGCAATAATATTTATTTTTCGATATTAATTTGGGTTAACTCCGGTATCAACATATCTAACACCTAAACTTCAATTTTTACATAATATGTCATTTTACCTATGCATAAAAATGGTGTATTTCACTTTTTAAAAGTTAAGATAGTGGTACAATGATTTGGATGGTACAATCGTAAAATATAAAGTTTAGGTGTTAGATATGTATATATAGAAATTAGGTGGTAAGTATCTAAATGGCCCTTGAAAATTTTTTAATAATTCACAGCATACTTCAATGCAGCTTTATTTTGAAAGAATTGGGTGGTACAACTGTAAAATGTAAAGTTTAGATGTTAGATACATAAATACATGGANTGGTATGCAAGGATCTCTGATACTCTAGTCTCTCGCATATATTTACTTTTCACTCTACTCATAGATCTTACCGGATCAAAAAGTGTACTTGAGAAGATGCATTTTAGTCATGGTAAAGTTATATATTATTAAGAATAAAAATGGTGAAATAACTCAATATAAAAAGACATCTACAAAATTTTCTAAAAAAAACTAGGAAAATGACAAGTGCATGTACCTCTGAGAAAATCAACTCCTACATCTGAATGTGGGAGTTGAGTGCAAACTTAAAAATTTGAGCATGCTAAAATATACAATTACAACCCATATGATCATGTTTCAACAGTTGTCTTTCATTTTTACAGAGATTATAATCAATAAATTAGTATGTGATATCAAATTTATAAAATTATTTATTAACTTTTTTGTATGAAAATCTATATAATTGTTTGAATTTTTAGCTTGTTTAAATACTCATTCACATGCCTAAAACAAACCAAGTACAGATCAAGTTTACAACATTGCAAATTTTAAACAAGTCAAGCTTGAACAATATATAAAAGTTCGACACAAGCTCAAGCTAAATATGAATAACTTATAATTATACCAAACCAAGTCAGAACTATGATATAATCAGCTTGATTACAGCCTTATCGACAACAAGTAAACAGAAGCTTCGACAAATGAGGTCAAAACTCCCCCATCTCCGAAAGAGTAATGCAGGGCTCCCTAGGGGGCTGAACCGGTTCAGTTAAGAGGGGAGCAAGATCAATCGGTGTATGAGGATGGGCTAGGTTGCTGCCCAAGGGTAAGTACCTCCCCCTCCTAATTATCTACTATATATATTTATTNGCGAGATCGAGCTACTTCGCTAGGGTTTCGCCCAATGGCGATTCTCTGGCTTGATTGTGCTCGAAGACGACCTGCGTTTGTCGACTCCTCCTTCACCGTCGTCACGTCTCGCTGCTTCTGTGGACGTCGAGCTGCGAGCCACGTCGAGCTGCGAGCCACGTCGAGTCGCGATCGTCGTCTCGTCTGCGTGGTCGTCTCGACCTTTCTGCTCGTCTGCGTGGTCATCTCGTCTGCGCGGCCTTCCCGACTTTTCGGCTCATCTTCGTCGTCTCGTCTACGTGGTTCTCCTCTCTCTCTCGTTCGCTGCAACTCTACCTCGTCGAGCTGCGAGTTCTGCGGCTTCGACAGTTGTCGGGTAGAGCTTTTTTGCTGTGATGGAGCTTCCTTCGTCTACGGTTGAACCTGGCAAAATCTCATTTGCCCACTTGGTGGGTAATTCTTAGAGGGAGACAACGGTTGTCTTCCCCTCAAGTTATAAGGAGCAACGGGAAGGTGATTGCCCCTTTATCAAGATTGCAAGCAGGAAAAGTGGAAAAGCAGCATTTTTTTTTCTCTGAGCTAGAAATTTCATCTCTGGTTGATAAATTCAAGTTTGCTCTTATTAAAAAATTTCAGTGGGGACATCCACCTATGGAAGTTATCAGGAAAAGTTTTGATGATGTCAAATTAGCAGGAAAGTGGAAAGTATAGCTCATAGATGGAAGACACGTATTAATTCAACTAACCGTGTCTGAAGACTACACTGAGATTTTTTTTAAAAAATATCCAACATTGCTGGTAAACCAATGAAGCTACTCAAGTGGTCCCCTGATTTTGACCCCAAGCGTGAATATCCTACTGTACCGATATGGTTTAGTCTACCTAATCTTAAGCTGCACTTTTTTCACTATCAGGTTCTATACTCTATTAGTGTCATACTTGGGGACCCTTTGAAGCTAGATCTACCCACTTTTAACATAACCAGACCTTCTATAGCCAGAATACTTGTTGAAAGAGATATTACTTTACCTGATGTTACTGAAGTCTGGTTGGGCACAACTCACAATGGATATTGGCAACAAATTGTTATGGAGCATAGTCCTCCTTATTGTTCTCATTGTATGATATTTGGGCACAATCTTGATAAATGCTATAAGCTTCATCCTAATTTGAAATCTAAAAAATTTATTGATTAAGAATGTATCTGACCCCACTGCTTTGGATATATTTGTTTCATCTGAAGAGAAAACTACGACAGAACAGGTTATGATGTCTGAGTTAATCGTCTCTGTGGATCCTTCCTCTGAAAATACTATTTCTGCGATCGATGAGAAGCTGGATGACCCTGCTGAGCAACCTACACTTTCAAACCCTCCTCAGTTGCAGGAAGCAATAGGTGAAGAGGAGACATTTCATATTTCACACACACTTGAACCTACAGTCGTTGCAACAGTTGACAATCCTTCTTTTGGTGCTCATCAGCTTTTATCTGCCCGGTGTTCTGTTTACCAACACGATGATCAGATGAGCCAGTCTCTGAGGAGGAATGGCAGTTCTATTCAAGGAGGAAGAAGAAGATTGGAGGCAAACTTCAGCTTGGGAACCTAATCGATGATACTTTGGTTACTTCGGGAAATAGCTCGGCACTCAACAATTTGTTATCTGGATCTCGCCCTAGAACTAGAGACAGAGACGGGACTAAACTGGCTCGTCACTAGCTACTCTTTTCTGCGATTTTGGTACTTTTTTTTTTTGTTTTCCTGTATCTTTTTCTCTTTTGAGATGTTTGTGTGTGTTGTATCGTATTGGTAGGGTGTCTTTATTGGACCCTCTAATACAACTTTTATGTATCTTTCCTATTTTAATAGATTTAGCACTTGGGCTTTTCATATATATATATATATATATATGTTATATTATGAAATAATTTATTCTTATAAGAAATTATGAGAAACAAATTATTTTCTGAGATTAAGAGTTACTTCCTTTCCTATTTATATTTATTTTCTTAGATTATGAGTTATTTTCTTTCCAATTTTAGTCTTTTCAATTTTATGTTATTTATTTTTATCTCCAAATAATTAATATGAATTGACTAATTGAAGATATTAAGTGATATATATTTCATTTCATATTATTTCTTTTTTATTATCTTTCCGATTCCAGAATTCATGTAAGGGTTATTTATACCCCCTCTTATATCAATAAAAAATATCACTTAATTCTGCATTATTCTAAATTTCAACATGACATCAGAGTCAAATTCTCTATCAAAGCATTGAAACAAACTATAGTCTCCTAGCAGCGGAAACTTTCTATTCTCTGTAGTCTGCAATCTTTGTCATGTTGCAGGCCCTTGGTACCTTTTTTTCAGTTTTACTGGTGGAAACTTCCTCCCCTAAAGACATCCCTCATCCTTCATTGCTCCTCTCTATGCAAAAGAGAAAATGAGTGTCGCAAGTGGGAAGCGGTAGCTATCTCAAGCAAGCGAAAAAGGGGAGCAAATGTTATATCTCCAGTCGTTGTGTAGTACAACACCCTACCTACATCGATTTCTAGGGTTTTTGAGTAGTCTTAGTCGTCAATCTATTTTCCCGCACCGATTTGCTTTCCTGTGATGCTTTGGCGTCGGAGGATCTTCGAAATCTTAGCTTGTTGTACCGTGGATGTGAGATCTTCGATTGCGTTCACTCGAGATGGAGTCTTCGGAAGCTTCCATGAAGACCAATGGCGCCAATAGCGATGGAGATAGCTTCTCTTTGTCCAGCACAGATCATCTTGTCTATCGGGAAAGAGGCGGAGGAGTTGTTGTACAAAGAGCTCTGACACGCGAGCGCTAGCCCTCTGGTGTTAGTNTGGTAGCTATCTCAAGCAAGCGAAAAGGGGAGCAAATGTTATATCTCCGGTAGTTGTGTAGTACAACACCCTACCTACATCGATTTCTAGGGTTTTTGAGTAGTCTTTGTCGTCAATCTATTTTCCCGCACCGATTTGCTTTCCAGTGATGCTTTGGCGTCGGAGGATCTTCGAAATCTTAGCTTGTTGTACCGTGGATGTGAGATCTACGATTGCGTTCACTCGAGATGGAGTCTTAGGAAGCTTCCGTGAAGACCAATGGCGCCAATAGCGATGGAGATAGCTTCTCTTTGTCCGGCACAGATCGTCTTGTTTATCGGGAAAGAGGCGGAGGAGTTGTTGTACAAAGAGCTCTGACACGCGAGCGCTAGCCCTCTGGTGTTAGTNAATGCATTAAAGGATGTATTTCACCTTTTAAAAGTTAATACGGTGGTATTTTTTGATGTGATAGGAAAGATTTGGGTGGCATAAATGTAAAAAGCAACATTTAGGCATTGGGTGGTACTTACGTAAANCGTCTGCGTGGTCATCTTGTTTGCGCGGTCGTCCCGACTTTTCGGCTCATCTTCATCGTCTCGTCTGCGTGGTTCTCCTCTCACTCTCGTTCGCTGCAACTCTGCCTCGTCGAGCTGCGAGTTCTGCAGCTTCGACAATTGTAGGGCAGAGCTTTTTTGCTGTGATGGAGCTTCCTTCGTCCACGATTGAACCTGGCAAAATCTCATTTGCCCACGTGGTGGGTAGTTCTCAGAGGGAGACGACGGCTGTCTTCCCCTCAAGTTATAAGGAGCAACGGGAAGGTGATTGCCCCTTTATCAAGATTGCAAGCAGGAAAAATGGAAAAGCAGCACTTTTTTTCTCTGAGCTAGAAATTTCATCCCTGGTTGATAAATTCAAGTTTGCTCTTATTGGAAAATTTCAGTGGGGACATCGGCCTATGGAAGTTATCAGGAAAAGTTTTGATGATGTCAAATTACCAGGAAAGTGAAAAGTATGACTCATAGATGGGAGACACGTATCAATTCAACTAACCGTGCATGAAGACTACACTGAGATTTTTTTCAAAAAATATCTCAACATTGTTGGTAAACCAATGAAGCTACTCAAGTGGTCCCCTGATTTTGACCCCAAGCGTGAATCTCCTACTATACCGATATGGTTTAGTCTACCTAATCTTAAGTTGCACTTTTTTCATTATCAGGTTCTTTATCTATTAGTGTCATACTTGGTGACCCTTTGAAGCTAGATCTACCAATTTTTAACCTAACCAGACCTTCTATAGCCAGAATATTTGTTGAAAGAGATATTACTTTACCTGATGTTACTGAAGTCTTATTGGGCACAACTCACAATTAATATTGACAACAAATTGTTATGAAGCATAGACCTCCTTATTGTTCTCATTGTATGATGTTTGGGCACAATCTTGATAAATGCTATAAGTTTCATCCTAATTTGAAATCTAAAGATTAATTGAATAAGAATGGATCTGACCCCACTGCTTTGGATATATTTGTTTCAACTGAAGAAAAAACTACCACAGAACAGGTTATGGTGTCTGAGTTAATCGCCCCTGTGGATCCTCCCTCTGAAAATACTATTTTTGCGATCGATGAGAAGCTGGATGACCCTGCTGAGCAACCTACACTTTCAAACCCTCAGTTGCAGAAAGCATTAGGTGAAGAGGAGACATTTCATGTTTCACACACACTTGAACCTACAGTCGTTGCAATAGTTGACAATCCTTCTTCTGGTGCTCATCAACTTTTATCTGCTCGGCGTTTTGTTTACCAACACGATGATCAGATGAGTCAGTCTTCTAAGGAGGAATGACAGGTCTATTCAAGGAGAAATAAGAAGATTGGAGGCAAACTTCACCTTGGGAACCTAATAGATGATACTTAAGTTACTTCGGGAAATAGCTCGGCACTCAACAATTTGTTATATGGATCTCGCCCTAGAACTAGAGACAGAGACAAGATTAAACTGGCTCGTTACTAGCTACTCTTTTCTGCGATTTTGGTACCTTTTTTTTTTGGGTTTCCCTGTATCTTTTCTTTTTTAGGGTGTTTGTGTGTGTTGTATCGTATGGGTAGGGTGNTTGAGATTAGGAGGTTTTTCCTATTTATATTTACTTTCTTAGATTATGAGTTATTTTCTTTCTAATTTTAGGCTTTTCAATTTTATGTTATTTATTTTTATCTCCAAATAATTAATATGAATTGACTAATTGAAGATATTAAGTGATATATATTTCTTTTCATATTATTTCTTTTTTATTATCTTTCCGATTCTAGAATTTATGTAAGGGTTATTTATACCCCCTCTTATATCAATAAAAAATATCACTTAATTTTGCATTATTCTAAATTTCAACATGACATCAGAGTCAAATTCTCTATCAAAGCATTGAAACAAACTATAGAGTNCTGAGATTAGGAGTTATTTCCTTTTCTATTTATATTTATTTTCTTAGATTATGAGTTATTTTCTTTCCAATTTTAGGCTTTTCAATTTTATGTTATTTATTTTTATCTCCAAATAATTAGTATGAAGTGACTAATTAAAGATATTAAGTGATATATATTTCCTTTCATATTATTTTTTTTTATTATCTTTCCGATTCCAGAATTCATGTAAGAGTTATTTATACCTCCTCTTATATCAATAAAAAATATCACTTAATTCCGCATTATTCTAAATTTCAAAATGACATCAAAGTCAAATTCTCTATCAAAGCATTGAAACAAACTATAGAGTCTCCTACCGGCGGAAACTTTCTATTCTCTGTAGTCTGCAATCTTTGTCATGCTGCAGGCCCTTCCTTGGCACCTTTTTTTCAGTTTTACTGGTGGAAACTTCCTCCCCTAAAGACATCCCTCATCCTTCATTGCTCCTCTCTATGCAAAAGAGAAAATGAGTGTCGCAAGTGGGAAGCGGTAGCTATCTCAAGCAAGCGAAAAGGGGAGCAAATGTTATATCTCCAGTCGTTGTGTAGTACAACACCCTACCTACATCGATTTCTAGGGTTTTTGAGTAGTCTTAGTCGTCAATCTATTTTCCCGCACTGATTTTCTTTCCTGTGGTGCTTTGGCGTCGGAGGATCTTCGAAATCTTAGCTTGTTGTACCGTGGATGTGAGATCTCGGGTTGCGTTCACTCGAGATGGAGTCTTCGGAAGTTTCCGTGAAGACCAATGGCGCCAATAGCGATGGAGATAGCTTCTCTTTGTCCAGCACAGATCGTCTTGTCCATCGGGAAAGAGGCCGAGGAGTTGTTGTACAAAGAGCTCTGACACGCGAGCGCTAGCCCTCTGGTGTTTGTCCCACACGTGGCTGAGTGGGTGTTCTACTTCCCTCAAGGTCATATAGAGCAACTTTCAGATGTCATAATGAGTTATGGCATGATAAACTTGAAAGAGCTCTCTTTAACCAGTGGAAAGGCGACTTGGATGGGATATTTGCACATTTATTGTCCTAATGTTGATGGCTCTCGTTTTGATGCTGCATTACTTCAGCAACAGCAATTATTTCTCACTTGCAGATTCCTTCAGTTACATTAAATAATGTTGGAAAAGTGATACATGTATCTGCAGAACATAAACGCAAAGCAGTAGAGCCGATTAATAAAGAAACTAGAAAGCTCGTTATTGCAATTGTCTAGTTCTCACTAACATGCATGGTCCACGGTAAATATATTTTGGCTGACCCAACTTCTGAAGAAAAATTTGTCATGGACACCCACGTTCCAGTGGTTTTATTCAAAAGAGAGTTTAGTGTCATTATACAAAGCTGGTGGAGCAATCCTTTTTGCATGCTTCTGTTGTGAAGGATTGCATTACACCTACTGGTTTTTTACACCAGATTTTCAACAGTCTGGCTCCCTGGTTTCCAGCGGTCCGGCTTCCCTAATTTCCAGCGGTCCGGCTTCCCTAATTTCCAGCAGTTCGGCTTCCCTACAACACCTCCTTCGGAGCTTTTTTCTGTATTAGGCCCTTCTCCAAGAGTTTTTCCCGCAACATGTACCCCTCCGGAATTATTTCTATAGAAGGTCCTCCGAAACTTTTTTATGCATCAGACCCTTCTTCAGAGTTTTTTCTGCAGCAGACCCTCCTTCGAAACATTTTTTGTGTCAAGCCCTCCTCTGAAATCTTTCCTCTTTTTTATGAATCAAACCCTTCTTCGGAGTTTTTTCTGCAGCAGGCCCTCCTTCGAAACATTTTTTGTGTCAAGCCCTCCTCCGGAATCTTTCCTGCAGCAGACCCTGCTCTATAGCTTTTGCTGCAACATACCCTCTTTTGGAGCTTTTTTTTTGTATCAGACCCTTCTCCGGAGCTTTTTCTGCAGCAAGGGCTAACTCTGGATCTTTTTCTTTTCATGCAGACCATACCCTGCAACTTTTTCTATTGGTTGCCTACTTCCCTGCAAACTCCCCTGCAGCATTATCTATTGGAGTCTTCCGTCTACCTACAAACACTGCAGGAACTCCAACCGTTGTAGTCTACTTCCCTGGAAACTCCCCTGAAGCACTACCTGTAAGAATCTTCCACCTACCTACAAACAATGCAATAACTAAAGTCATGAAAACTACAGTACGGGATAAAGAATTTAAGTTTTACATCACGGGATCTCCCTCGCCCATTGTTTGATGTGTTCAAATCCAAGTTGAACATGATTTTCAATCATATTTCAACTTAAGGGAGAGTGTTAGAAATTATATTAGGAAATATTTTTTTCCCCTGAGAAGTTATAAGGAATAAGTTATTTTCTTGGATTAGGAGTTATTTCTTTTCCTATTTTATATTTATTTCTTTGGATTAGTTTTTATTTTCTTTCTTATTTTATACTTTCCTAATTTATATTATTTTCTTTTATCTTCAATTAATTAATATGAATTGATTAATTGAAGATATTAAGTAATATATCTTTTCTTTCATATTATTTCATTTTTATTATCTTTCCTAGGCTAGGATTCATGTAATATATATATATATATGTATATATATATATATACATATATATATATATATTACATGAATCCTAGCCTAGAAAAGATAATAAAAATGAAATAATATGAAAGAAAAGATATATTACTTAATATCTTCAATTAATCAATTCATATTAATTATTTGGAGATAAAAAGAAAATAATATAAATTAGGAAAGTATAAAATAAGAAAGAAAATAATTCCTAATCCAAAGAAATNTGAATATTATCATTGTTCCAATTCTTATCAACAAAATAAATGACAAAACATTGGGAAAATAAACCTACTACAATGATCGTCATATGCAATGTCTTTCAAGATCATCTTATCAAGTCAATAAATCATATTATATATANAGTCTTGCCCCTGCCTCTAGTTCTAGGACCGGAGACAGCTAACAAATTGTTGAGTGTCGTTCCACTACCTGAAGTTACTAGAGTATCATCCATTGAGTTCCCAAGCTAAGGTGTGCCTTCATTCTTCTTTTTCTTTCTAGATGTGTAAACCTGTCATTCCTCATCCGACGACTGGCTCATCTGATCGGTGTGGTCAACAGATTGTTGGGCATGTAGGAGAGAATGAGCCCCCAGCTCCTGACTGGCAGTAATAACATTCTGATTCTGAAGAGATGGTAAGTATGTCTCTTCAACACCTGAAGCATCCTGGGGATGTGGAAACATATTGGAAAGAGGGCCAGAGATGGCGTTATCACTGGCGAGGGCAGCGGCGTAGGAACGCCCTGGTGCCATTTCTATTGATCGGCACAGACGCAGTCGATCGGCACGCCGCAGTTTCGAGCCCTGTGTTGCTGGCGCGAAGAAACGTCGCAGAGAAGACGATATATATGTATATATATAGATGTACATATATATACATGTATACATCTACATATATGTATATATATAGATGTACATATATATATATACATGTATACATCTACATATATACATCAATGTATATATATGTATATAGATATATACATATATATATATATAGATCTATGTATATATATGTATATATACATATATATATATAAAACGAATGGCCGAAGGTTATTAGACGAGCCCCGATCGTCCTTAGCTGTGCTAAATATTCGAGTACCACACCCTACACAGGGGGATTCAAACTCGTGACCTGAAGTAGCTNTATAAAAAAAGAGCTGGTCCTGATGAAATTTCAATCAAAAGATGAGTTAATCCATGAACTGATATATATATATGTATACATATATATAGATGTATATATGTATACATATATACAGATGTATATATGTATACATATATACATACATATACATATATATATATAACGAATGGCCGAAGGTTATTAGACGAGCCCCGATCTTCCTTAGCTGTGCTAAATATTCGAGTACCACACCCTACACAGGGGGATTCAAACTCGTGACCTGAAGTAGCTTACAACCTTCAAAGAAGTTGCTCTACCAACAGGTCACGTTACGCCCGCACGAGAGCGCGCGTGCCCACACACACACGCGCGCGCATATATATATATATATATATTCTTAGTGCTACGTACTCATATAAGTTGATCGGGCATCTGCTTGTCAGTTGTAAGTCCCCTCTAGTCTGGGGTTCGATTCCTTCCTAATGTAGGGTGTGATACTCGATTTATAGGCGCATGAGGGATGGTCGGAGCTCGTATCATAGCCTCTGGCCACTCCTTTTACTATATATATATATATATAATTAAATTGAGAATTTTCCAATGTATTGTAAAAAGTCTTTTAATGATGTGTATATATATGCATGTTAAACATGGAAACTATGAATAGTTCCACATAAACAAGATAGTGAAGTTAGCTGCTACATGGGCATTAACTCAAATATATATTTATTTTATTTTTTAGTGCAAACATTACTTTATCTAGATTAAGTGCTAAGTAATTATAGCTTAAGGTAAACTGCAACATTAATTGGTTGTATCACAAGTTCAACTCAAAATTAAAGATTTTAATTTCAACTCAATCTAGGACAAAAATGATTGATTTTCTACTACAAAATGATTGATTTTGAGCTTATTCCACCCAAGTATGTTAATTTTAACAATATTTTGAAAGTGCTATTTTTGGAGAAATAACAATAAGATGCTCTTCAACTTTGTTAATGAAAATATCATTTCTTAATGATTCCATTAAGTATACATTAAGTACTAATGTGTTAACTTTTACGGAGAGATAGCTAAAAAATTTATTTTTAGATTATTTTGTAATGCTTTTAAGATTTAACTTGGGACGGTTTGGATTTATTCAATGCAAAATTAGAAAGATTATCCTTTTGGATATTTCATATTTTAACTTGAATAATTTAGTATCAAACTTAATTTAGATNGCCACGTACTCATATAAGTTGATCGGGCATCTGGTTGTCAGTTGTAAGTCCCCTCTGGTCTAGGGTTCGATTCCTTCCTAGTGTAGGGTGTGATACTCGATTTATAAGAGCATGAGGGATGGTCGGAGCTCGTATCATAGCCTCTGGCCACTCCTTTTAGTATATATATATATATTGTTAACTTGAGAATTTTCCAATGTATTGTAAAAAAGTCTTTTAATGATATGTATATATATGCATGTTAAACATGGAAACTATGAATAGTTCCACATAAACAAGACAGTGAAGTTAGCTGCTACATGGGCATTAACTCAAATATATATTTATTTTATTTTTTAGTGCAAACATTACTTTGTCTAGATTAAGTGCTAAGTAATCATATCATAAGGTAAACTGTAACATTAATTGGTTGTATCACAAGTTCAACTCAAAATTAAAGATTTTAATTTCAACTCAATCNGATTTGTTCATAAATTCAAAATTCCTTTATGATTTCATTAATTATAAAGGGGTTGTTTGGTTTACTAAAAAATTAATGCAGTGTAAAATGAATGTATTGCAGAAATAATATATTGTATTTGGAATACTTTGAAGTTTTGGGTTTGGAATAAAGTAAACATAAAAATTAATACANCCTTTATGATTTCATTAATTATAAAGGTGTTGTTTGGTTTACTAAAAAATTGATGCAGTGTAAAATGAATGTATTGCTGAAATAATATATTGTATTTGGAATACTTTGAAGTTTTGGGTTTGGAATAAAGTAAACATAAAAATTAACACACTGTAAAAGATTTTTTTTTTATTTTATTTGAAGTGACATGAAAACAATGTATTTTAAAGTATGTGAGGTCTTACATAAATTGTTAGCGAACAGAATGCAGTGGCAACGGTGGGTGAGTAGGCAGGCAGCGATGGAAATATGTAAAATGAATTGTAGCTTATTTTAAAGGATCCTTTAAAAAATATTTAAAAAAATTATTGTATGAACGTGACTTGATTTTTTTATATATATATTTGAATTGGATGTGATTTAGTGGTTCTTAATGGTTTGGATGAAATATTGAATTTTTCTAAATATTAGGCAAGTATAACTTAATTGTTCGATCGTCTATTCCCGTCATGATAATTTCAACCTATCAAAACCAGGTCATCAGAGACATGTCATTTGTTCATTGCATTCACGAGCAAGGTGATTCTCACGAACAAGATGACTCTCATGAGCAAGGTGGCCCCTCGGACAATTGCTATAATATTTGCCAATGTTATATTTATTTTGTTTGCATTTTATATAAGCCTCCGGCCCTTTCTCTTCATTTCCAATAAACTATCGATACTCTTCTTTAAGTGCCCACCATAGTAAGTTCAAGCTCTCAAACCGGGTCATCATAGACATGCCACTTGTNAAAAAAAATTATTGTATGAACGTGATTTGATATTTTTTTATATATTTGAATTGGATGTGATTTAGTGGTTCTTAATGGTTAGGATGAAATTTTGAATTTTTGTAAAAATTAGGCAAGTATAATTTAATAGTTCGATCGTCTATTCTCGTCATGATAATTTCAACCTATCAAAACCAGGTCATCAGAGGCATGTCATTTGTTCATTGCATTCACGAGCAAGGTGATTCTCACGAACAAGATGACTCTCACGAGCAAGGTGGCCCCTCGGACAATTGTTATAATATTTGCCAATGTTATATTTATTTTGTTTGCATTTTATATAAGCCTCTGGCCCTTTCTCTTCATTTCCAATAAGCAATCAATACTCTTCTTTAAGTGCCCACCATAGTAAGTTCAAGCTCTCAAACCGGGTCATCATAGACATGCCATTTGTNTCTTTCCCCCCTGATCTCTCACATTACCTATGGTGCACACATATTCCCTCTCTCTCCCCCTGTCCCCCTCTCCCCCTCCTTTTTCCCCTACAACAACAAATTCCAAGATGACTAGATGAGCAACCCCCAACCCCCCTCTTTATGTCTCTCTCTCTCACTCCTTTGCTAAGAAATGAGTTTGCAACAATGAGGTCTATGGCTGATTATTTCCCACAACTGCATAATCATTATGGAAGTACTGACAAGTAGTGACACTAAGAGTTTTCCGTGGACTTGGTACTGTAGTTGCTACAGTATTGCTGTACAGCTCAGGGGACTTGCCTCGCAAAGGGAGAGGATCATCCCATTCTAAATTGCCCCCCTCCTTCCCTATTTTTATTTATTTCCTATTTCCCTTGCTTTCATATTGTTAAAGAAACTACTCCGAAAGAGCTTCCTTTTAATTTCGCCCCGAAATAGGGTCATATGATTTGAGAAAATCAGAATAAAAATTCAAGGAAACACAATAAATAAAAACAAAGAATTTTACATTGAAAATCCCAAAAATGGGAAAAAATCACGGAGCCACACTGCCACAAATTTCACGATATAGTTCAGAAAGTTTTACAAGGGACTTAAAAAGTTTCTTCTCCTCACTCATATGAAGAAACTTACATGACTTGTATCAATATTCTTTCCTCTCCAATCCAACGCAAAAAACACGCCGAATTACTGAAATCCAGTCCCTTGACACTTCTGTCCTTCACCGAGACGCTCGACATAGAATTCAAAAGAAAGGAACTATAAGTTCCATAAAAAAATTGCTCAGCCTAGGTACCCAGCCTTGGGCGTTCAGGCCCCAAACCCTCTATTCAACGCCCAATAATGGGCGTCCAGGCTCGAATAGATCGACGCATAAGCGCTGTTCCTTCTAGATGTGGGCGCATGTATGCTTAAAGCTGGCGCCTAAGCCCCAAATCCACTGTGAGCTGCGCCCAGTGGGAGCTTGAGCGCCCTGTTGGCACTATTTTGGTTAGGGGAGTTGCCCGTAAGAAGATGTCGGTCACCAGAATCGATATCACGTCGCCCGTTTCGGAAGGACGTTTTAATTTACGTAAAGATTTAAGTTTAAAAAAATATGAAATCAAAGTGACCCCATATTTTTCATAGTTTAAATGAAAGAGCACTATATCTCAAATCCTGTATCTATCTCGAAGAATAAGCACAAGACTTGAGGATGAGACAATCAAATAAACTAAGAAATATGTGACGTCCATTTGATATGCAAAACCGTTTTATATTAAGCTGGGTTCGGAAAAACTTCCTATAAGGGCAGACCCTTATAACTAATTACATCTTATATGACCGAAGTTACCTAAGAATATTCTCAATAAAAATCAGGAAAAATTATTTTCAAGGAGATCAAAAAGATATATTTTTCAAAGAAATCAGACAAAGATGTGTGCGAAGAGGAATTGTTCAAACTTGGAACATTCATTGTAGATTCCAACGGAAGAAGAACTAGAAGATGTTACAGATCCGAGGGAGAACTTCAGTGACTTCCCAAGCAATCCTATTGTTTGGTTTCAGTTTAGAGGAGAAATATTTAAGTGTTTCATCCTGTCAATTTTATTTAATTAGGGCTTACATCAGTGTGAAACAATCAGCCAAATAGTCTAGAAGATGCGAGGATTTAGGTCGTGACGGACGACAACCTCGGAATCTTAAGACGAATTAGGGCTTTAGATTGCACAACATGATGGTGCAAAAACCTAAAGATGAGGTGAGGGTTTATGTTGCGCTAGGCAAACAACCTCGAAGCTCTATGACTTGATTGTTTAATTCTTAGGAATGATTTAGCTGGGAAAGACATGTTCTGTTGTTGAAGATGGTCGTGCTGCCCATAAAACTAGCTCCAAGCTTATTGTCGTGACAGGTTTAGGTTTTCTAGGGTGACAAATTATAATATCAAATCAGATGAGCCTATGGTTGTAGTTCTTTGAACATTTTACGAAAGACATGCTGAAGTTGTACAGTGTATGTAATAATAGTAAAGTGTGTAGTACAGGACAAACAATAGAGTATTCAGTGAAAAAGAACAGTATAACATGCAGTGTAAAAAAAAGATAAAATGTAACAGGAGAGTGATTGCAAGAAAGTAACATGCTGTAAACACAAAACAAACTTGTAGACCTGGGAGATCCGCTGTTCCTTAGTTGTAGTTGAAGCAACAAGTACAAGTAACAATTTGAAGAAACATGCCGAAATGCATCATATAAACAAAACCCAATGAGGAAAAGAAACATCGTCCAGAAAACTCTAGAAAGATCGTCAAAAGACTTACGACAGGAAAAGTACGAGAAAACCGACGAATCAATAAATAGATGAAAATCATAGAATACACGGGAAAATCCATAAAAAGACCACGAGTGCTTTGTCCAAAAGTTTCGTTAAGACATATGAAAAAGTCCAAAAAGAGGGGACCACAAGCACTCGGGTAGGGCTTAACTCAAATATATATTTGTACTCGAGGGTCGTCGAAGGCTACTTGGTCACCTGTATGTATAAAGTTCGCCACTCAACTAGAAGGGTGTGCTATTGAACCTAACTTAGGAGAGTACTCCTTGGCCTGAAGTAAGTGATCAACATGTGAACAACCAAATTTTAAAAAAGTATTTAAAATTTACATTTTTAGCATGCACATAGGTTTCAAGCATACAAAATTGAGTTGTATCAATTTTGTTTGTAGCGAAAAAAATATTTTTGTTTAAAAAAAGGTGTATCCGTTCTTATCAAATTTGTTTTTAATAGTTTTGAAAAAGTGTAGTTATCCACTAGTTGATTATGCTGTCGGACGTAGGACTACCAACAACCTAATAAGGTACGGGTCAACTCTCGCTAGTCTTATGTCGGTGAATGATATTATACCCCGCGGTTCACTGGGTCCGTGGGTGTGTCTCGATGTTGTATGATGAAATATTATTCCGCTCTACCACCGGTGGGCCTTTGTCATCACCGCCCTAAGCCCAAAAACAAAACCAATCTACTTGCGACATAGCTTGATTATTTCACATGTAGCAAAAGACTATACGTGAACACTTATGTATCAGACATAAACATAAAAAATCGAATCAAGAAGCAAGAAAAAAAAACAAAAGTGGGGTGAGAGAGAGGAGACACCGATCCACCAAAAAAATTAAAAAGACGGAGGATGAATCAACCCTCAAAACTCGTAACGAAAAGACCTGAGAAGGTAGGGCCCAATGTCCTTGAATCAATCTGAAAGAATGTTATTTTCTCGCTTTGTTAGAATTGGATCAACCCAAGGAGGGTGTCCTTTGCAAATTTTGTCTCGAACAAGTCGAAATGGGTTCGAACCGACACAACAATCACCCACCTATGACCTCCCCGATATTAGTGTCTAACCTAAAAAAAAAATCTTCCATGGACTCAATTTAATTCAACCAAATCCTCCAAATTCCATGAATTAAACAAAAGGAAAGTGACCTGAGCAAGACTACCATCGACACCTTCAAACTCATGCTAAAATTAAGATTTTCCAACTCCCAAATTAATCAATAGCTTCACATACCAAATAAACATGAAACCTTCCAATAAAGCCTCATAAATGCTCACGGTCGGAGTCAATAGAGAAGAGGAAGCAACCACCAAGACTCTCGACCAAGGCCACCAACAGAACAAGGAGCTTACGACTAAGGCAAGAAACAAAGCGAAAAGAGGCTCACGGCTAAGGCAACCAACCCAAGGCACAAGGAAGGCTCACGACAAACCAAGACACAAGAAAGGCTCACAGCCAAGGCAACCCAAATCAATTCCACGAGGATCTTTGATATACATAATAGAGTACAATATATAACCATAATTTTGGGATGACAAATTTGATCCACCAACAATCATCCAAGTAATTCAAGCCCAACAAGAANTCGTTGTCCAGTGGGACCCTCGGTGGAGCCGATCCGTGACGAGGGTGTCACGTGATTGGGTGAAGGAAAATGTCACGGACAAATAGTCTTACATCGGATAGGTGTAGGGCCGAAAAGTAGTATTTAAGTCCTGGACTTCCCACCTCTCTCAAGTGATCTTTTGGGATGTGACAGGATGCTTGAAACTCACTCACAAGGCATATAAGACTCAAAAGGTAACCAAAAAGTACAAGTATACCAAAAAAAAACTGGACAAGTTCCCCAAAAGGTAAAAAAGGTCTATCTGAGAGCTTAATTATGATGAGTGGGTTTTCCTCTTTCCCTGGTTCTATAGAAGGAGTCGAGCAGCAATCTGTGACGAGGGCTTCCACCTGAAACGAGCAAAGCATCCTCCTGTAAATTCCTAAGTTCATTTAGTCATTTTTTCTTCTTCCTGTTTTTGTAAACTTGTCAATCCTCTTCCAAGGGTTGTCTCAACTTATCACTAAGTTGATCATTGCACGCCCTGAACTTGGCACTCCGCCAAGGTTTGAGGGCCCTGAACATCAACAATAATTGTTTTTATAGCATAGTGAGGGGTGCTCGTCTGGGGCAAAACCAGTGGCAATATCCTCTCTAGTTGCAGTTTCCACCATATCAGCTGGTGGAATAGGTGTTTCTTGAGTAGTTAGATGAGGCACTTGAGCTTGGGTTTCAAATTAGGGTGGAGCATGAAACATTTTTCAAGTGTGTGTCCAAACATCTTATAATGAGTATAATAGTATGGTCTTTGTTCCATGACAATCTGTTGCCAGTACCCGTTATGTGCAGTATCAAGCCAAATTTTTTCAATATCAGATAAAGTGATATCTCTCTCCATAAAGATTCTGGCAACCCTGAAGAGGTTAAAAATGGGTATATCTAATTTCATTGATCTCCCGAGCATGGCCCCAATGAAATAAAGGATCTGATAATTGAAAAGATACAACTTAAGCCCAGGTAACTTAAACCATATTGGTCCTATAGGTGGTTCTTGGTTTAGATCAAATTCAGGAGACCACTTGAACAACTTCATAGTTTTTCCTTCAATTGTGAGATAATTCCTGGAGAAAATACTAACATAATCTTCGTTCGCAGTCAATTGTATCATCAAATGTCTCTCATCAAAGAGACTCACCTTCTATTGTCCTACTAGTTTGAGATCCTCAAAAGCTTTGCAAATAACCTTCAATTTGGGTTGCCCCAACTGAAATTTCCCAATGAGTGTGAATTTGCATTTTTCAATCAGAGTAGAGACTTCAAGGTCTAGAAAAGTAAGAGCGGTATTACCACCCTTCCTACAAGTCCTCTTAACAAACTAACAGTCGGCTTTCCCTTTAAGAGAATCATGATAGATCTGAGAAAACACCACATGGTCAACAGCCATCTCAAAGTCTAGACCCTTACCAACCTCAACAAAAGATTATTTGCCTATGTACTAATTCGAGGGAGGAACGGTAGTCATTGAAGCAGCAGAGAAAAAACAGAGAAAGAAATGGGGGGCTAAAGCCAAACTCTAGAGCAGAGGATCGCGCTACTGTCGAGTTGAGTCAAGGAGGAAGGCGAAGGAGGAGCTTCGATCGTGTCCTAGCTGAGTGTCAAAGGAGAAAAGTTGTGCGGGACGTAAAATTGAAGCAATCGAATCGAGCCTCTATTGCAGGGAGAAGTCGCAGTTGAAGTTTGTGCAAAGGAGAACAACACAACCCCTTCCCCATCTTCTATGAGAGGCGACGAAACTGCTTTAACGTGAACCTCTACCCTTCTTCTTCGAGCACGACGAAGCGGCGAACAGGATACATTCTCTACCGGCGTAAAAGTATCGAGAGCTACTCAAGTCACCATGTCGTGACAAAAATAAACCCTAACAGAGCAAAAACCATCAATTATATATATATATATATATATATATATATATATATATATATATATATATATATATATNGTAAAATCGAAGCAATCGAATCGAGCCTCTATTGCAAGGAGAAGTCGCGGTTGAAGTTTGTGCAAAGGAGGACGACACAACCCCTTCCCCATCTTCTATGAGAAGCGACGAAATTGCTTTAACGTGAACCTCTGCCCTTCTTCTTCTAGCACGACGAAGCGGCGAACAGGATACATTCTCTACCGGCGTAAAAGTATCGAGAGCTACTCGTCACCATGTCGTGACCAAAATAAACCCTAACAGAGCAAAAACCATCGATTATATATATATATATATATATGTGTGTGTACATAATGTACAGATATATAGATATATAGATGCACATATGTACACACACACATATAGTTAAATTTTATAAACAATAAACTCGAGAAAATATGCAAAATAATAAGTGATGAGAGTATAATTTTTAAAAACAACAAAAATAACTAATGATCATTTATTGAATCTTTTTAGACTCCTCAAGTGGAAGCTCCTAATGCTTCCNATTGATCGACGGCTGAAGACCGCCGATCAACCCCTATAGGTTGGACTGATCGAGGGGCGGACCCCCTTCCAGTCCATGTGCTATTCGAATCCTCCCAAAAAGGCTGAGGTTCGAATCCTTGATCCGAGGGTCTTACGCTGAATATATGTTGATTGCTTGCTTAGGGTTTAGTTCCTGATTGTTTCTGATTTCATTTTGCTGCAATAAAGGTATTTCTCTCCTTCGAGAATTGTATTCGATAGCGAGAAGGTATTACGGCTGTAGCTCATCAAAAGTGGTGATTATCTTCTCCCTTTCCATCCCTTCTTGCTGCTATCCAGTCCACCGTAAGCTCTTTCGCTTGCTGTCCAATCAACCCCAAGGTCTTTCGCTTGCTGTCCAATCAACCCCAAGCTCTTCAGGCTGCTGTCCAGTCTCCCGGGTGCTTTTCAGTCTATCGCAAACTCTTTCGGCTACTGTCCATTCCACTGAAATCTCTTCCAACTGCTGTGCAAACCATTGCAACTTCTTCTGCACCTGTCCCGTGACTGTCGGCCGCCTCTGAAACCTTCTAGTAGGCCAACACTCTTTCAACCTCCTTCTGACAGACTGTCGTCCTTTCTGCATCTGTCATACAAAGCACCACAAACTGTTGCTCCCTTCAACACCACAACCACCTGCTGGTAATCACCTTCCAACACTGTTGAATCTCGCCCTTCCAGATAGTTCTCCCCTAAGGAGAGCATTTATGTGTTTTGCACTATTTTCTTTATTATTTTTGCAGAATCGTCGGTGTCACTTGCCACTTGCGTGTTTGTGTTGTTCTACGTTGAAGAGCCGTCATATTAATTTTCTTGTACCTTCTATTAGTCTCATAGACCATCTTTCACCTCCCAACCTAACTCCTAGTCATGCCACTAAGGAGATATGAGCCCTAGTCTTCCCGAGAAGAGATACAATTAGAGCTTTGTCGTCTCCAGTAGAGAGTTGTAGGGATAAATGATGGAACCCAAGGGGGATTACCCTCGATCATGATTTGGAGAATTTAAAGGGAGAGTGGAACGAGAATCTGAAGTCCAAACGCCTGTATGAAGGAAAATATAAGATTATTACATTGTCTAAGATAAAGTGGGATATGCAATACAAATTACTACCAAGTTGCTACAAACAAAATGGTTAGACCCTAGCTTCAGTGGAGAGACCAAATCACCCGACGACTACCAGATTTTACAAACATTATTCAACCTTATGATTTTACAGCCAGATTACACTCAGGAGAACATCCAAGCAGAACCCATCAGAGGAAACATTGATTTATAGTGTAGAACAGATGGGACTAAGCCACATCTCTGAATTCGTCTTAGCCAAGAAGTGCTTCAGGTATTACAAATTGGGGTATTATGAGTCAGATTGCTTAATCAGGAGAGTGATCGCTTTCACTGATCCAAGAGAAGTTGAATAAATGGACGATAATATAATAAACACGGAAGAGAGTGAGGACACAAAAAGGCGTACCGACCGCAAATCAGGAAGGAAGAGGTGCCATCGATTCCAGTTGACAGTAGCTGCCCTAGAAGGCAGTGAATTCAAGGTAACGGACGTCCATGCATAATATGAGGTTATAGTGTCTCAAATTATATTTTGCATGCATTCAAAGGACCATCAAAAGGAGTGACATTGAACATCCGAAAGGGCCATGAGCTTGAGGAGTCGATACCAGACACAAGGTAACTTCAGATAAGAAGATTTCAAATTTTTTCAGATATATAATCTACTTCATGAGTTGTCCCTACTGAGGGTGGTCAAACTTATCAAATACAAAAGGATTTTGTGTTACTTCTGGAAGATTATATGGAGTTTTTCGAATAGTAGATTTTGTTCAAATGTACCTACCATCAAATGTCCATATAAGGAGGACGAATTACAACTTTGAAAACTGTCTTTGGAGCTTTAGGGCGAAGAAAATTCTTTAATGGGATTCGGGTACTTCCAGAGAAGGAGAAGAGACCTCTCTTGAGTGTTTATACTTTAGTGTGGTCTAGTCTGTCATATGTTTCTTTCCAGAGTTAATTTCTCCTTAAATGATTGTTTATCAGATACACTCAAAGAAGTTCAAAGAGTGGAAGAAATCAATTACAAATTCGATGACTCGAGGCTTGATTCGTGAGAATACCTATTCATGTATAGTTCCAATTATGATTGTGTCAAAACAACATTGATATATATTTTATTAAGATGTGTTTTGGAATACTAACACCAACATGATTGACTTGCCGAAAGATTACAACGTTTCCGCCACCTTCAACGTTGTCGACCTGATGCTATATGATCAGGAAACAAAAACTTCGATAAATGAAATC
>JXCR01138020.1:0-24546 GCA_002079205.1 Phalaenopsis hybrid cultivar
GTGATAGGAGGTGGCCTACGGTGGAGGGCTGGAGGGCGGTGATAGAGGGCAACGAATAGGCAGTGGTGGCCAGCTAGCATTGGCGGGTGGCTGACAATGGCGGCGACAACGGGCTGCTTGCCGATAATTTTTTTATATTCTAATGAATGGTGTAATTTAAATTTGACCAAATCGGCCAAATTTGACATTCAACCAAAATGTTTTACGGTGTAAACTTCAAATTCATTGATGCTTTACATTGTGTTTATAATTCTTCATACTATTTTAGTTCTTTTTGTAACTTGGAGTCACCAACCTGTGTAATCATTGTCTTAAAATTCTCTTTCCCAACATGTCCTCTTACTTGAATCATAGGAACAAATCAAGGCATATGAGGGATCATTACAGAAGAAATTAAGACATAGAATGGACAAAACAAATTAAAAAAAAGAATTTGAAGAGCTTACGTGAGGTAAACCTTGTGTAATATGTCAATGGTGTTCATTCAAATAAGATCAGATCAAGACACTTTGAACCGAATATCCTTGAAAGAATACCTATATAAGCTACCAAAGTAACTAGAGAACCAACATAATGTTTTTGTTATGGAGTTAGGACCCACTCCCAAAGGGACGTATCCCGTTTGGTTAATTAAATCTTCGGTGATGCTTAAGAATACTATCTATTAGATGAGCCCTGCATAAATTCAAGTGATCCTAGTGAGAGAGTGTCACAAAGCAAGGTTATCTTATTGAAACATTCTAATGCTTTCAAAGCTCTCGTTAAGCCACATGACAAAGGTGAATCTCTCAAATTTCAAATGGGTAGCAACTCATTGGCACACGGGTCTTGTGAAACATTCAGATCAACTCGTAGGGTCCACACTATGCTTCCAAGGCCTATTGGGCCATAAGAGTAGGGGTTGAATCACTGTATCTCAAATGAGCGATAACCTATCCACAATCGGGGCTTACGAGATGACATCAACGAAATGTCAAAGGAAGTGTTAGGGCTTATATTGTCAAAGTCGCGACGAACAATAACCTCAGAATCCTAAGAAGTGTTAGGGCTTATATTGTGTAACAGGGCTATACAAAAGCTTAAAGATAGGGTGAGAATTTTTGTTGCATAAGCAAACAACCTCGAAATCCTATGGCTTGGTTGTTTAACTCTAAGGAAATATATGTTGTTGTAGATCCTCTTGCTGTTGACGATGGTCGTGCTTCCCACAATGCTAGCTCTAAGCTGTTCATCGTGACGAGTTTAAGTTTTCTAATGTGTCTGATTATGATGTCAAATCAGATGTCCCTATGATTAGGGTTCTTTAAATGTTAAGGGCGACACTGGTTAGGATCTTATGGTTCCCTCGTTCCGGTACCACTATTTTCTATCTGATTCATTTAGTCCAAATGAATTTACTAAACCCAACTTAATGAGTTCCATACTTTCATTTAGATCATGAGAAGTCTCGTTATCAACTATAGGTTACCTCCTCCGAGGGATTCCCGATCATCCAATAGAGACGTCTTAATTTAGTCGCAATTATTGTTTTGTTATGTTTGTGATTAAATTTTGAGTTGTTTTATATTCTGAATGTTGTGAAGGTAAATTTTATCTTGGTTGATTTTAGTTTTGGTTTTGGTTTTACAGCTATCCTAGCAGTTTTGGTTTTCATGTAGGGTGACATCGTTGTTTAACATGCAAGTTTTGTAAGTATAAAAATACAGTGTGGAAAGTACAAGAAAAGACGATACTGTAAACTGTAAAAGCGTACTTGGCGAGTCTTCTGGTTCCACCACCTGAAAGGTCAATACTTGCAAGACATGTATATAATGTTGTAAAGCATTTAAATTGCAAGTGTAGACGAAGGTTTAATTACCAAACCCCAAGTTATGATTTTATTGAATCTTGGTAGATCCTAGTGGATAATTTTAGAACAAAATATAACAAGTCTAATTTGCCCTTCAGAATGTCCAATAGATTTCAAAATGCTCGATGCATGACCTTAGATCACTTGGAAGACCTGTTGAAATGTTCCAAGTTCCTTTTGAACTTATCATAATGTTCCATTAATCATCTGAGGTTGAAGTGTGATTACGCCGTTGCTCGGTGAAACTTAGCAATTTAATTATCCCAAGAGTAGGATACCTGAATAGTTAATTGATATTTTATTTAAAAGTTATGTGAGTGGGCGCCCCTAAGGCAAGTTTAGGTTATTTAAGATTATGGTTCCCACAATTAAGGTCAGACATGTAGTGTTCAAAGATGTTAATCACCAATTATGTTATCTTCTAAATCTAAGAAATCGAGCTTAGACATTGAGCCTATGTCACTACTAAGCCTTTAAAAATCATTCAAAATTTTGATTTCAGTGATATGTATTCTTATCGAATGGTCAAATCATCCTTAACTTTGGGTTTGAGAAAAGTGAATTTCCATCTTTTCGACTTACGCCCATCATTTAAGAATCGTCCGATCTTAGTTGACTTCCAAGTCATGAAGATTAGGAGGTTTATGATCTTGTTGACATTGTGCAAAGGTGGTGAGTGAGTTTCTACCTGTTAATACCATTGTATTTCAATCATCCAAATATGTTTATTAAGATCAAAATTACCCATTTTCCCTTTGGTTAATCCTAAATTTTGATTAAGGCACCAAGTCTAAAATTACTACTTTGCCCTTGGCTCACCTCATAATTCATTAAACACAACTTAAATGAGTTTGAGGGTTTAAAGTGTCATATTCATGAGGTAATTATAATGTTGGAGGAGAACATGTGGACCTCTCAAAATTTTAATTGAATCTAGATAATTATTTAAATTTAGATGACAAGATTTTCAAAGGTTAATTTATTTATTTATCCAAAATAAAGTTTGTATTTATAGAAAAATTATCAGAGGTCTCCTAAGGTTAAAGAAACACTTAGGCAAAATTTCATGATTTTTTTGAATTAAATTTTTATTAATATTTTTTAATTTTAATCAATTTTAATGATTAAATTAAATAGAAAATAATGTTTTAATTACAAAAAATCATTTTTATATTTTTAATAGACCTCTCAGAATTCAAAAAACTTAGAGAACCAAGTTTTGTATTTTTGTGATTTTTAATTTATTTATTATAATTGTCTTAATGGGAAAATATGAAAAAAATTATTTTTAAGCTTTTAAAATTTACATTTTAACTTAGAAAAATTAGAAAAAATATCCTAATGAATTCTAAGTGATCAGGGGACATTTCCACTCATTTTGAACCACTTTTTGTATTTTTTAAAATTTTGATTTTTTGATTATTTTTAATTCAAAATACATTTTAAAAATGAAATATTTTCACAAAAAATGGATTTTATTTCTATTAAATGTCCCTAGTCACAAGGAACTTAGAGTAATAATTTTTATAATTTTTCTAAGCTTATTTAATTTAATATAATTATTTTACTACAAAAATACAAGGTTTCCTTAAAAATCCATTTTAGTGTTTAGACTAAGTCAAATAATTTTGATATTTTTACAGTGAGTATATATGATTTTTATGGACAGTGGGGAAGTGATTTGTCAATTTTTGATGAGTGTATGATTTACATAAATTAATATAAGGTATATGGATTTCGACCAGATCTAGAATTAGAAGAGCTACAACCTTATGAACTATGAGAGGGTTGCACCTCTAAGTACATGTAAATGGAACTCTTGTCCTGGAGCATGGCTTAATAGGTCAGCTCGATCGGGAGCTCACCCAACCAATGATGGACAGTCAGAGGATACATTTTTGTACTGCGTTTTGACACACCAGATATGATGATATATGTATCAGATATGCTCAGCTTGCGATATGTAACCAACATGAGATTTTTTTAGATGTACTTTTGATGCGTTCAACATATTGTACCTTTTGATGCTTCAACCTATGTTTAATCTGCAACTCCTGTTTGAAGCAGATTAATGAAATCTCCTTCAGAATTTAGTCTATTTGCTCAATTGCCCTTTTGTGCGATGGATAAAGAGTAATAGAACCATACGTTGGTTCCGAACTACAATGAACGAAGAACAAAACAATAAAAACTTGATAATAATAAAATTCAAACAAAAACTCTCTTTTGAAGAGATCAACCAATGAAAATTGAATTTAAAAAAAATATTTTTGATAATTAAATGCGATAAAATCAACAAAAAAAGATAATAAATCTGTTGAGTTGATTCTCTCGATTTTAAGGTCTCTTATTCTTTGCTCGCGCAACACGACTGTCCTTGTCTACACTAATTTTCTTCACAATCTCCACGAAACTTCACATTCTACGCAAAATCTCGCAGAATTTCACATTTCTTCCTCATCAATGTTAACCTTATCACATGACACATATCTATGAGCTCGACACCACAAATTCTCTACACTATTTTCATATTGTTCTCCGGGACAGTACTAAGACGCTAATTCATTTCCCGCTATCCCTTGGGTTGGATGTGAGTCCCAATGCTTTCCTCTCCAAAGTAGAAGATATTTTCCTTTTCACCATTTGGGTTGGATATGAGTCCTAGAGCTTTTCTCCCTAATGTGGCACAAATCTTCGAGATTGGTATAAGACCCTCTTGAATGGAACACGACATCCTATTCTCAATCTTCGAGATTGGTATAAGACCCCCTTTAATGGAACACAACATCCTATTCTCAATTCTCAAGATTAGTATAAGACCCCCTTGAATGAAACACGACATCCTATTCTATATCTTTAAGATTGGTATAAGGCCCCATTTAATGGAACAGGGCATCCTATTCTCAATCCTCCAGTTTGGTATAAGGCCCCCTTTAATGGATCACATCATCCTATTCTCAATCCTCGAGATTGGTGTAAGACCCCCTTGAATGGAACATGACATACTATTCTCAATCCTTGAGATTGGTGTAAGGCCCCTTTTAATGGAACACGACATCCTATTCTCAATCCTTGAGATCGGTATAAGGCCCCCTTGAATGGAACACGACATCCTATTCTCAATCCTCGAGATTGTTATAAGGCCCCCTTTAATGGATCACGACATCCTATTCTCAATTCTAAAGATTGGTGTAAGACCCCCTTGAATGGAACACAACATCCTATTCTCAATCCTCGAGATTGGTACAAGGCCCCCTTTAATGGAACACGACAACCTATTCTCAATCCTCGAGATTGGTATAAGGGCCCCTTTAATGGAACACGACATTCTATTCTCAATCATCAAGATTAGTATAAGGCTCCTTTGAATGGAACACGACATCCTATTCTCAATTTTTAAGGTCGTTACCTAAATTTCGACTCTCTTTTTGGGATTGATACTTAAATTTCAAATCTCATTTCGGGATTAGTACCTAAATTCTGATTCCTATCTTTTGAAATCAGTACCTAAATTCTAATTCCCTCCCTTCGAGGTCGGTACCTAAATTCTGACTCTCCTTTTTTGGAATTGATACCTAAATTTCAATTCCGATCTCGGAGTCAGCACCTAAATACTGATCCCCCCTCCGAAAACACCTAAAGCTTGATAATTTGAAACCTACTCCCCAATCCCTAGCGAGAGTTCCTACTCCTTGATTTCGATCAGATGTTCACCTGCTACATCCCCAACGGAAACAATTAGCACTTGATTCTACACTTTTTTCTAGGTCTGTTGATTTAGACGTCTGCATTAGTTTTGTTGATCTCGCCGGTCAACGCCAATACGTGCGGTGTGCTTTCCCATCACACCACACCTATTGAGGGTCCATTTGTTGACCTCACTTTTGGTTGAGGTTTACTTTTCTCTCTTTAATAGCCTAGGGTCTAGCCATAGGACTTTCCTATTGACTATTCTTATAAAACTAGAAAGGAACCCTCACCATTAGAAATTCTAAACTCTTCCTTGCTCAACTTGAAGTTCCACATATTGGTCCCAACCTCTAGCACTTAATAGGTGAGGTCAGTATGGAGGATCTCAAGGAGAGTCCCCATAGGACTACTTGACCTTAGGGCTGACCCTGAGTGTTGGTCTGGAGCTAGTTCACTCACTTACACACATTATCACCTATATTCAATTGCAACCCTAAACTCAAAATTGTTGACTTTGATCTCCTGATCTTTTGGGAGACTCATGTAGATGGTCCCCTAGACCCACTAGCTTTAGGCTAGGGTTTAGCTAGGACCGGTATATAGAGGACCCAAAGAGGGATTTCATTGGTCCATAGTTCATACATAGTGGTTGACATCCCAATTCTGCCAAAATATCTAATTTGACCTTTTGCCCCTAAATCCACCCAAATTACCTAAATGCCCTTAAAATCTCAAATTTGGCCAAAATTCCCAATTTCATCCAAAATACCCAAACTTATTCAGATTTCACTTGCTAATTCCCCAGCGGAAATAAATAATACACACAATTCTACACCTCCTTCTAGGTCTGTTGACTTAGGAGTTTATATTGGTTTTGTTGATCTCATCGGTCAACGCCAATACACTTGGTGTGCTTGCCCAACACACCACACCTATTGGGGTCCATTTGTTGACCTCACTTTTGGTTGAGGTTTAGTTTTTCCTCTTTAGTAGCCTAGGACTATAGGATTTTCCTATTGACTATTCTTAGAAAACTAGACATGGAACCCTCACCATTAGAAACATAGACTTTCCTGTTGACTATTCCTAGAGGACTAGAAAAGGAACCCTCACAATTAGAAATTCTACAGTTCTCTTTGCTCAACTTGAAGTTTCACATATTAGTCCTAACCTCTAACACTTAGTAGATAGGGTAAGTATGAGGAAGCTCAAGATGAGTCTCCATAGGACTGATTGACCTTAGGGTTGACTTTGGGTGCTGATCTGGAGCTAAGATACTCACTTTTACTCACTCACACTCACTTTCACCCACAATCACTCACAACCCTAAACCCAAAAATTCTTGACTTTGATCCCTTAATCTTTTGGGAGACTTATGTACATAGTCCCCTAAACCCACTCGCCCTAGACTGGGGTTTAGCTAAGAACAGTACATAGAGGACCCGAATGGGGTTTCCATTGGTCCATAGCTCATATATGGTGGTTGGTAGCCCAATTCTACCAAAAATATCCAACTTGACCTTTTGCCCAAAAATCCACTAAATTACCTAGATACCCTTAGAACCCCAAATTTGGTCAAAATCCTCAAATTCACCCCAAAAATCCAAACTTGTTCAAAAATAATTTCAAACCATTTGAATGTACCCAAATACCCAAAACCACCCAAAAATTCCCAATTTACCAAAATACCCCCTAAATTGCCAAAACTACAAAAATACCCTTGGCACCTCAAACTTTTCCAAGTCCTCCAAAATCACTCAAAATGTCTCTAAAATCAATTTGGACCCTCCAATTGAACCCAATTTGACCAATTTGACATTTTGACCAAAACCCCCAAATTGCTTTAAAGGCCCAACTTTCCTAAATTTAACCCAAATGTCCATCAATTTGGTCCCAATTTCCCCCAATTTCAATCCTAAACTTAAATTCACCTTTAATATGACCAACCTAAACCAAATCCAAGCCTAATTGGCCCATGCTTTGAGCCCAATTTTGATCTAAGTCAAGCCCTCAATTTTGTCCTTATGACTTAATCCCACCAAATTGAACCCCATAGCCTACTCAATTTGCCACAATTTATGTTGAAAACTCTTCATAACAATCCTAAGCATCAAACTTGACCTTCAATTGGCCTTGGTGAAGCCTCAACGACATTCAATTTTAACCCAAGTCAAAAAATCCCCAAATTTGCCCTAAATTGGCTATGTCCCCAAATTTTACCAAATTGATTGCCCTAACCCCAAAATTGACACCAAATTTATGTTGGAAACTATTCATGGTTCCCATAGACCATCTTCAACAATCAATTTGGACTTCAACCTTAGCCAAACCTAGACCCAAGTCTAGCCCAACATGCCCAAATTGACCAAAATCCCAAAATCCTTCAAATTGAACCCTCAATTGAACTCAAAATCATTTCAATCCTTCACCAAAAACCTTCATTACAATCATCTACACAATTTTGATCAATTAATTTGGCTCAAAGTCATGGCTAGCCTAACCCAAACTCAACTTTTGGTCATTTGAACCCAAATTGAACCCATGCACCAAAATTGATCTAGCCATCTTAAAGCCACCAAATTGGTGACTCCACAACCACTAAGCACACTCTATTGACCAGGATAAACCTCTGTGGCCCACCCAAACAAGCTATGGACCAATGGATCCCTAAATTAAGGAATTCATTCCCATTTTTAGGCCTTAGCCATAAAATCTCTTCCATCATTGCTTGCCTATGGGAGTAAATTATAATTAAATACCCCCTGACCTCTCTAAGCCAAGAAGTGACTGAACCTTGGCGAGCCACTACCTGGGTCACCAGAAAAAACCAACCCGAGAAGGCCAAAAATGTTCAAACACCCAATTAAGCCCATCCAAGCTGTCCTAATCCAATTGGAGGCTTGAGGGATTTTTGCCTCCCCCTAAGCAGTTGGGCTAACCCACTGGCTAGCTCAATTGAAGCCCCATGGCTCCTTTATTTAAGCAGCCATCCCCCAAGTCTAGAAGAGAGGCCGAGACCAACCTTAACAAAACTCTATCCAATTGATTCCAAACTCCCCTCACAACATAGAGAAGCTCAGCTCCACTATCCTCTTGCCTTAATTCCCCCTGTGCAACCCTAATTTTGAACTTAAAAATTAAGGCAGAAACAAGTCACTCTCTGAAACTCTATCAAAATCAAATTAAACTCACCCACACCATCCCTACACTGAGAGAGAAAGTTCCCCCATCAAAGCCCCCTCATAGAGAGCCTCTTCCCTAGACTTTGATCAACAACTAAATTCGGCCTTGACCGAATTTGGGTCTAGGCATTTCACCACAGCAAGAAGCTTCATCCCTAGCCTCCTTGGACCTCCACAAATGTGTCGAGCGTCTCTGATTAAAGCTTCCCTTCTTAGAGCAAAAGTATAAACCTCCCCACTGTCACGAGCTTGTTTTGATTCTACACTTGCATAGATCCAATTTAATGGCATGTTTACCGTATGGATATGTTTGTCTCACTTAGACGAGTCTATAGGATCAAACCCGAATGAGTTTGATTGAGAAATGAGTGAGATCTTAGGTTTTAAGGTTAATAGTCACGGGTTTTGGCTATCAGGGACAATGACGGGGAGCCGTTCGATGGAGCGTGTATCAGACGGACGGACGAGATCGAGCCAGACAGAGCCTTCATACATGAACCGCGGGACGAGTTAGCGTTGAGGTGGACGACGATGCCAAACCAAAGAACACTGTGTGCAGCTTCAGAGCCGCCGTAGGTTAACGTGGCGCTGTGTCACATGAATAAAAAAATAGGGATTTTTCTATTTATTTAAATGCCCATAACTTTGAAAAATTATATCTTTGCATAGAAAAATCACAAAAATAAAATAAAAATATCTTAGTACTCAGTGAACAGAGGAGAATAATTCGGTAATGGTTTGATGTTTATGTGATGTATATTTTATTTTTAATTAATTAAATACTGTTCTAAGTATCTTGATTCTCCATGCATTCAAGTATTTCACTATGGCTTGACATTTTGACATATTGTTGCCTCTATCATGAGGGATATTTCTTGATTTTTCCAAAGTCAGAGGAGACCCCTAGACAGAGATCTATATTTTTCAAGTTTATGCATATGATTTTAAAAATTAAATATAATAATTAGCATATTGGTTAGAAAAATCCAAGAAAATTTTGGTAGGTTCACTGGTATCAAAGAACCCTAGGAAAAGTTTGCCATGGGCTAAGTCATTAAGGGCACACCTAATTTACACAAAACCATAAAACACAAAGAAAATTAATTTGAGAGAAATAAACATCTACATGACTTTATTTTAATTCTTCACTGTAATTTAAAGTTCAAAGGACTCCCGATAAAAATTTTAAAACATTTGGAGTTCATTTGATAACCTAATTTTATTTTCTAATGATATTATTAACACTCAAAATAATCATAATAATTAAAATACAACTAAAAAAATTATGAAATTTACCTTGGGAGTTCTTTGTGATTAGAGGAATTTTCTAAAAATAAAATTGTAATTAGAATAAAATTTTCATTTTTTACGCATTTTTTAAATATTTAAATAATAATAAATTAATAAAATTAATGGAAATGTTTTAAATTTTTTCCTAAGCCCTTAGGAGCAATTTGAATATTTTTCCTAATTTTCTAAGTGAATATATTAAATTTTAAAGCTTAAAAACAATTTTTAAAGCCTAAAAAAAGGATTTTCCTTAATTTCTCACTAAAAATAATTCTAACAATTCAAAGAAAAAATCATAAAAATATGAAATTTATTTCTTTGGATTCTTTGACCTTGAAGAGATTTAAGAAAAATATAAAACTTAATTTTCCACATTTAAAATATTTTATAATTAATTAATACTCCAGAACTTAGAATAATTACAATAATTCAAATAAAACTTAAAAAAATCATGAAATTTGGTCCAAGTGGTTCTCTAGTCTAAGTCTAACTCCAGTAAAAATTTCAAGTGATTAGAATTTGCCTTGGTCAAGTTATTAAATTTCTTTGAAAAATCCTATTTTTGCATGTAAATAATTATATAAATTAAATTAAATTTTGAAAAATCACATTTTCTCCTTTGATGTCTTACCCTAGTCTTAGGGATAATTGAAACATCGATGTTCACTAAACACTAGAGTTATTTACACGATGAGTTATTAAGCAACATAATAGTTTAAATGAGCTCGAGAGTTTTTACCAGGTGGTGAGAGGGAAGCATGGATCTGCTTCTTTCTCCTGACCTTTTGGATACCTCAGAGGTCTACTAAACTTAGTATGTTTTGCTTAATAAAATTATCCTTAATCAAATTAATGAGGGCTCACCAAGATATGATTTAAGATTTGGTAGATCACTAGAATCTTATTTCCCCGCTTTACATAAAATGCTTTTAATAAATTCTCTCACATACATTTTGAGTTTTAGTTGAAGATGATGGGAAGACCATCCATGTACATTTTAATTGTGATTTAATTAAGTGCATTTTTTTAGTTTCCCATACTTTACTTTTCAGTACGTTACTGTACTTACTCACCTGCATGCATGAACAAAAAAAACAACTAACCTGCATGTTAAACAACGATGTCACCTTGCATTAAAACCAAAACTGCTAGGATAGTCGTCAACCAAAACTAAAACTAACCAAGATAAAATTCACCGCCACAACATTTAAAATATAAAACAACTCAAAATTGAATCACAAACATCACAAAACAACAATTGTAACTAAATTAAGACGTCTCTATCGAATGATCGAGAATCCCTCGGAGGAGGTAGCCTACGGTTGCTAACGAGACTTCCCACGGTCTAAATGAAAGTATGGAACTCATTAAGTTAGAGTTTAGTAAATTCATTTGGACTAAGTGAATCCAATAAAAAATTGTGATACCGAAACAAAGGAACCGTATGATCCTAACCAGTGTCACTCTAATCAACTTTAACATGCCCCATAACATTTGAAGAACTACAACCATAGGGATATTTGATTTGACACCATAACTTGGCACACTAGAAAATTTGAAATCGCCATGATAAGGAGCTTGGAGCTAGCACTATGGGCAGAACGATCATCTTATACAGAAAAACCTGTCTACATCAGCTAAACCAATTTCCTTCCTTAGAATTAAACATCCAAGCCATAGGACTTAGAGGTAGTTTACTTATGCAGCATAAATCCTCACCTTCTCTTTAGGCCTTTTGTATAGCTCTACTGTACAATATAAGCCCTAACTCGTCTTAGGATTCTGAGTTTGTTGTTTGTCACGTCTTAAATCCTCACATCTTCCTGGCTATTTGTGTGATCGTTTCATACGAATGTAAGCCCTAATTAATAAAATTGCAAGAGGAAACATTCAAATACTTCTCCTTAAATTGAAGTCAAATAATAGGATAGCTTGAGAAGTCACCGAGGTTCTCTTCCAGATCTATGACATCCCCTAGTTTTTCCTCCTTCAGATTCCACAATAAATGTTCCAAATTTGAACTATTTCCCTTTTATATCTCTTTGTCCGATTTTGTTGAAAAGTCCTATCATTTTGAACTCCTTGAAGATAATATTTCCTAATTTTTATCGAAAGTTTTATAAGTGACTTCGGTCATTCAAGATGTAATTAACTATAGAGGCTTGCCCTTATAGGAAGCTTGCCCGAACCCAACTTAAAATAAACCCTATTTAATTCTTTATATGAAATATGGGAACTTATCGACAAATAAATGGTTTCACAGATCAAAAAAATGTCATATGTTCCTTAGTTTATTTGATCGAGCCTCATCCTCAAGTCTTGTGTTTATCCTTTGGGATAGATGCATGGTTTAAGATATAACGCTCTTTCATTTAAACTGTGAAAAATATGAGGTCAGTTTGATTTCATATTTTTCTAACACTATATATATATGTAAATTAAAATTTCCTTCCGAAGCGGGCGACATGATTTCAATTCCGGCGGCCGACAGCTTCCAATGAGCAACTCCTCCGATCAAAAAATTAGTGCCGACAACCACCAATATTGTCAAAATTACCAAAATACCCTCAAATTTGGCAAAATTACAAAAATACCGTTGGCACCCCAAACTTTCCCTAAACATCCAAAATCACTTCAAATGTATCCAAACCAATTTGGACCCTTCAATTAAACCTAACTTGACCAATTTGACCACCTTGACCAAAACCCCCAAATTGCCTTTAAGGCTCAATTTCTCCAAATTTACCTCACATGCTCATCAATTTTGCCCCAATCCTCCCCAATTTCAATTCTAAACTCAAATTCATCTTTCATATGATTAATTCAAACCTTTTCTAAACCTCTTGTGATAATCATCTACACAGTATTGACCAATCAATTAAGCTCAATGTCATGACTACCTAACCCAAACCCAACTTATAGTCATTTTGACCCAAATTGAACCTATGCACCAAAAATAACTTAGCCATGCTAAAGTCACCAAATTAAAGTCTCCACAGCCAATAAACACACTCTATTGACTAGGCTAAATCTACTTAAACCAGTTAAGTGAGTTATGGACCAAGAGTCCCTTAATTTAAGGGATCTTATCCTAGTTTTGGGCCCTAACCAAAATATCTCCTCCATCATCACTTGTCATTGAGGGTCAACCATAATTAACTCTCTCTGGCTCACCTGACCACCTGGCCACCACCCCTGGCCCTGTCGGCCGGCCTAGTGGTCGGAAAACTCTAAAATCGAGAGCCACCACCCATAAATCAAACCTAATTTCAACCTTAGAGACCAACTCATCCTAATGGCTCCTTAGAGCTTCTCAGCCCTCCACCTAAGAATCATTTTGCACCCATCAATTGGCCCTGGTGGCCAGCCTAAGCTCCTCTATTTAATCAGCCCCTCCATGGCCAAAGAGGGGAGAGTTCAAAATTCTTGGGGAAACTCTGCCAAAATCTCACAAGAGACTCTCCAAGCATCCGTAAGCTTAATCCAACCATCTTCCCTCTCTGATTCTCATTGTGAGAACCCAATTTTGAGCTCAAACTTTCAGCTCAGACCATGAATTCTTTCCACAGTCCACCAAACTCAAATTAATTGTACACACACCATCCCTAGAGCAAGAGGAGTTGATTCCGCATTAAAGCCCCCTCTGAAACAGCCTCTAAGACAACTCTAGACCAACACCTGAAATCCACCTTCATCGAAATCATATCTAGACAATTCACTAGGGCTTGAGTCTTCATCCGAAGGTTCGTTGGACTCAATCAAAGCTACCACAACCATCTGATTGAGGCATCCTCTCTCAGACAAAGGTATTGAGCTCTAACCCTAGCCCGAGCTTCTTTTGATTCTCCATTTGCAATGACTCAATTTCATACTTGATTAACCATATAGATGCGTTCTTCTTGAGTAGATGAAGGTTTAGAAATAAATCGCATGTAATTTGGTTTAGTATAGACAAATAAGGTTTTAGTGTGAACGACTTCGGGTTAGGTCACTTGAGGATGATAACAGGGAGTCGTCCGATCGCAAGTGTATCCAACGGACGGAGAAGATCGAGCCGGGAAGACTCTTAGTGCATGAATCGCGGGTTTCATGACAGCTGATATGGATGGCCGCGATGAATGGGAGCGCGCCGCGTGTGAGTTCGGAGCCACCGTATGTTGGCGTTGCATAGGATAAGTAGAAAAATATGGATTTTCTGAATTATTTTAAATGCCTAAACTTCAAAAATCCATATCTTTCTCTAAAAAAATCATAAAAATATAAGAAAAATACCCTCTTGCTCAGTGAACAGCGGAGAATAATTTGGACTAAAAATAAAAATTATTTTTTTATTCCCTGATTTTTAATGAATTAAATACCCTTTGGAGTATTTTAATTCATAATGATCAAATTTTGCTCACCATGACTTGAAATTTTGAAGGTTTGTTCCTCATTACAGAGACTATGTCCTCTGATGTTTTCAAGGTCAGAGAATATCTCTATGCTTCTAACCTTAATTTTCAAGCTAAGGTGACGATTTTGACATATTTTAATGATATAAATTAAAATATCATTTGGAAAATAATTTTAATAGGTTTCTTGTGGTCAGGGAAGTCTAAGAAAAATATCATGATGCCTTGAATTATCTTGTAAATTTCTATGTTTAATTAAATGTATATATCTTGTGTTAATTTATGTAAATTATATGCTTATCTAAAATTGACAAAATCAATCCCACATTGTTCATAAAAATCATGTTTGTCCACTGTAAAAATTTAAAAATTATTTGATTAAGTTCAAGTATTAAAGTTGATTTTCTAAGGAACCTTGTATTTTTGAACAAAAATAATTATATTAAAATAAATACACTTGAGAAAATTATGAAAAGTAGTTTTCTGAGTTCCTTTTGATCAGAGGCACTTGGGAAAAATAAAAATTATTTTTATAAAAATACTTAATTTTTGAGCTTTATTTTGAATTTAAAAATAATTAAAAATCTCAAAAAATCTCAAAATATTTCAAAATGTTCCTAATTTTTATCTAATCACTTGGGACTCATTAAAATATTTTTCCTAATTTTCCTAAATTAAAATAAATTTTAAAATCTTAAAAATGAATTTTTTTTATTTTTTCCCATTAAAATAGTTTAATGATTAAATTAAAAATCATAGAAATAAAAAATTTGATTCTCTGAGTTTTCTGAACTCAAAGGAGTCTAATAAAAATATAAAAATAATTTTGGTAATTAAAACATTATTTTCTATTTGATTAAATCATTGAAACTTGTTAATAGTTAAATATTAATAATAAAAATTTAATTCAAAAAAATCATGAAATTTTGGCTATGTATTTTGCTGACCTAGGAAAACCTCGAATAATTTTCTTGTAAATAAAAACTTTAACTTGGAAAGTTAAATGAATCAATTTCTAAAAAAAAGCCTATTTTCTGGGTTTAAATAAAAACTTAAATTAAATTAAATTTTGAGAAGTTCACATGTTCTCTTGTAGCATTATAATCACCTCATGAATATGACACTCTAAACCCTCAAAGTTATTTGAGTTGTGGTTAATGAGTTACGAGGTGAAGTGCCACAAGGGCAAAATAGTCATTTTAGACTTTGGTGTCTTAATGAAAATTTAGAATTAACTAAGGGAAAATGGGTAATTTTGATCTTAATAAACATGTTTGGATGATTGAAATACAGTGGGATTAAAAGGTAGAAACTCACTCACCACCCTTGCACAACATCAACAAAATCATAATTCTCTTAATCTTTATGACTTGGAAGTCGACTAAGATCAAACAATTCTTAAGTGATGGTCTTAAGATAGAAAAATGATAATCTACTTTTCCCAAGCCTAAAGTTAAGGATGATGTGATCATTCAATAAGAATACATATCACTTAAATCAAAATTTTCATAATCACCATTCCACCTATCATGATTATTAAAGGCTTAGTAGTGTCCTAGGCTCAATGTCTAAACTCAATTGATCGGAATTAGAAGATAACACGATTGGTGATTAACATCTTTAAACACTTCAAGCCGATACTATAATCTTTAACTGATCTAAACTTGCCTTAGAGGCACCCACTCATATAACCTTTAAAAGAAACATCAATTGATTAATTGGGTCCTATCATTGGGATAATTAAATTGTCAAGTTTCATTAAGCAACGGGGTAGTTACACTTCGACCTCAGATGATTAATGGAACAATATGATAAGTTCAAAATGAACTCAAAAAATTTCAAGAGATCTTCAAAATGGTCCAGGGTCATGTCTCGAGCATTTTTGAAATCTATTGGACATTATGAAGGGCAAATTGAATTTGTCATACTTTTGTTCTAAAATCATCTACTAGGATCTTCCGAGATTTAATAAAATCATAACTTGGGGTTTGATAACTAAATCTTCATCTACTCCTGCAATTTAAATTCTTTGTAAAATTATATACTTGTTTTGCAAAAACTAACCTTTCAGGTGGTGGAACAAGAAGACGATGTACACTTTGAAATTAATGCATTTACCTCTTTGTGCTTCTTGTCTCAAGCTTGTATGTTAAACAACGATATCACCCTGCATGAAAACCAAAATTGATAGGATAGGCGTAAAACCAAAACTAAAACTAAAATTAACCAACATAAAATTGTCCGCCACAACATTCAAAATATAAAACAACTCAAAATTTAATCACAAATAACACAAAATATAAATTGTAACTAAATTAAAATGTCTCTATCGGATGATCGGGAATCCCTCGGAGGAGGTAACCTACGGTTGCTAAGTAGACTTCCCATGGTCTAAATGAAATTTTGGAATTCATTAAGTTAAGTTTAGTAAATTCATTTGGACTAAGTGAATCCAAAAGAAAATAGTGGTGCCGGAACAAAGGAACTGTGAGATCCTAACAGGTGTCGCTTTAATTATCTTTAATATTCCCCATAATATTTAAATGACCATAACCATAGGGACATTTGATTTGACATCATAACCCGACACATAAGAAAACTTAAACTCGTCACGACGAGGAGCTTGGAGCTAGCATTGTGGGCAACAAGATCATCTTCATCAGTAAGAGGATCTATAACAACATATTTTTCCTTAGAATTAAACAACAAGTCATAGGATTTCGAGGTTGTTTGCTTATGCAACATAAATCCTAAACTCATCTTTAGGCATTTGTATAGCTCTACTGTATAATATAATCCCTAACTCATTTTAGGATTCTGAGGTTGTCATTCGTTACGATCTAAATAGTCATATCTTTAAGGCTATTTGTACGACTGTCTCGTGTAAATGTAAGACTTAATTAATAAAATATGTAGGATGAAACACTTAAATATTTCTCTTTAAAACTCAAAACCAAATAATAGGATAGATTGAGAAGTCACTGAGGTTCTCCTCCGGATCTATGACATCCCCTAGTTCTTCCTCCTTTGGACTCTACAACAAAATTTTTCAAATTTGAGTCATTCCCCTTTCACACCTTTTTGTCTAATCTCGTTGAAAAGTTCTATCCTTTTGACCTCTTTGAAGATAATATTCCCTGATTTTTATCGAGAGTTTTCTTAGGTGACTTCAGTTATCTAAGATGTAATTAACTATAGGGGCTTGCCCTTATATAAAGCTTTTCCGAACCCAGCTTAATATAAACTCTATGTAATTCTTCATATAAAATAGTATAACTTGTCGGCAAATAAAATAGTTTTCTCAAACTAAATGGATGCCATATATTTTTTAGTTCATTTAATCAAGCCTCACCCTCAAGTCTTGTGTTTATCTTTCTGGATAGATACAAGGTTTGAGGCATAGTGCTCTTTCATTTGAACTTTGAAAGATATGAGATCGGTTTGATTTCATATTTTTCTAAACTTATATATATATATATATATATATATATGTGTGTGTGTGTGTGTGTGTGTGTGTGTGTGTGTGTGTGTGTGTGTGTGTGTAAATTAAATGCCTTTTCGAAGCGGGTGACGAGATTCCGATTCTGACAACCGACAGCTTCCAACGGGCAACTCCACAACCAAAATAGTGCCGACCAGTGGGGTGAGGTTTCTCTCACTAATCCTCTAAGATAATCCTATAAAAGTCCTAAGGCTAATACCTAGGCTCCTAAAGAGAGGAATTTGACCTCATGTTATGTAAAGTTCATGAAAGCCATTCTTAATAAGAAGAGAAAGTTTGGAGATTATGTGACTGTTGCACTCAGTGAAGAGTGAGGTGCCAACGTTCAGAAGAAGCTTCCACAGAAACTTAAGGATTCTAGGAGCTTTACTATCCATTGTGCAACTGGAGAAAGATTTTTTAGAAACATTTTATGTGATTTTGGGGCCAGCATTAACCTTATGCCACAAATTATTTTAATAAGGTTAAGATTAGGAGAGTGTCTCCTACTACTATGACCCTTTAATTAGCTGATTGATTGATCAGTTATCTAAAGGGGTTTATAGAAGATGTTCTCATGAAAGAGGAAAAATTTATCTTTCTTATTGATTTCATTATTTTAGATATGGAGTAAGATAAATAAATTCTCATAATTTTAGGTTGGCCTTTCATAGCCACTTGACGAGCTATGATACATGTAAAAAAAAGGTGAATTAACAATGAGGGTAAATAATTAAGAGGTTACATTTAATGTATTAAAATCTATGAAGTATCCTTTTGTAAGAAATGAAGATACATGTTTTTGAATGGATTTAATTGGTTTTTTTGTAGTAACCACTTTTGGGAGAATTATGAAGTAAAAATAATAGAGCTAAAATTCAATGAGGAAAACTTTGTAAACACTGAAGATGAATTTTCCTTACTAAGATAATTCTAAGATAGTCAGGGAGTGAATCAAGATTATAGATACAACATAAAATAATAAACCTCTTATTCCATCTATAGATGAACCCCATGAACTTGAGATGAAGGTGCTTTCTAAAAACCTAAAGTATGCTTACTTGGAGAAGTCTTCTATATTACCAGTTGTCATACCCTCAAATTTTACTAATTCATAAGAGGAGAAATTGATGAAAATTTTAAGGAATTATAAGAAAGCTTTCAGATGGACCATAGTAGATATAAAGGGGATTGGTCCTTTTATATGCATGCATAGGATTCTGATTGAAGATAATCATAAACCTCGAGCAGATCCTCAAAGGAGATTAAACCTAGTTATAAAAGATGTAGTTAAAAAGAAAATATTAAAATGGCTTGATGCAGATATAATTTATCTTTTAATCAATAGTTCTTGGGTTATTCCTATTCACAGTGTTCTCGAGAAAGGGGGAGTAATAGTGTCTGTATATGAACAGAATGAATTAATTCCAACTAGACATGTCACTTGGTGGAACATATCTATAGATTATAGGAAGTTAAATTATGCCCCTTGGAAAAATCACTTTCCTTTATATTTTATGGATCAGAGGTTGGATAGGCTAGCTGGCCATCCATATTTTTGCTTTTTAGATGAATATTTTGGGTATCATCAGATACCAATACTGCATGAGGATCAAGATAAGACAATATTCAAAAGTCCTTATGGGACTTTTACTTTTTGAAGTATGCCTTTTAGGTTATGTAACAAACCAACTATGTTTCATTGGTGTATGATGTCTATTTTTTTTGACCGGATTGAGAAAAGAATTGAAGTGTTTATGAATGATTTTTTAGTGTTTGGTCTTTTATTTGACTTATGTATAAATCATCTGAAGAGGGTATTGAAACATTTTGAAGAAACTAATCCTTTTCTTAATTGGGAGAAGTGCTAATTCATGGTTTCTGGAGGTATTGTGTTAGGACATAAAATATTTGAAAAATGCATGAATGTAGATCCAACAAAAGTGCAAGTTATTGAAAAACTACCTTCACCTACTACTGTGAGGGGAGTTAGAAGTTTTTTAGGATATGTTGGATTCTATAGGCGATACAATAAGGATTTTCTAAATTCACCAAACCCTTATGCCATCTTTTAGAAAAGGACGCTATTTAATTTTGACCATGAATGCCTAATTGCCTTTAATACTTTGAATGAGAAGTTAGTCACTGCTCCTATTATTGTTTCAATTGATTAGGGGAAACCATTTGAGTTAATATGTGATGCAATGACTATGCCATCGGAGTAGCATTAGGACAACAATATGATAAAATGTTTAAAGCTATTTACTATGTTAGTAAAATCCTTAATGAAGATCAAATTAATTACACCACTACTGAGAAGAAGCTGTTGGACATAGTATATGGTTTCAATAAAATTAAATCCTATTTGATTGGAGCAAAATGTAGTGTTTACAGTGACCATTATGTTTTTTGATATCAGATGTCAAGAAAGGATGTCAAACGAAGATTGATTATATGGGTCTTTCTGATATAAGAATTTGACATCAAAGTAGTGCATTGGAAGGGGACTGATAATCAAATGGTAGACCATTTATGAAGACTGTATTAAAAGAATTTATGCAATTATGAAAATGAGATCAATGAGAATTTTCTTGATAAGAAACTGTATGCTATTATTGGATGACATATTTTGTGGTATACTGATATAGTAAATTTTTTTGTTAGTGATATTATGTCTTATGGCATGACATACCATCACAGAAGAAATTTATCCATGACGACATATATTACTTCTGGGACGACCCATACCTTTATAAATAATGTAAGGATCAGGTGATTAGGAGATGTGCACTTATAGAAGAAACCTTAGAAATTATTAAGAAATTTCATGATTCTAAATTTACGGAACATTTTGGAGTTGATAAAACTACTTTTAAGATATTGAAATTAGGATTTTATTGGCCTACTTTATTTAGGGATGTGAATATATATATAAAACTTGTGATATGTACCAAAGAGTAGGCAATAATTTTAAGCAAGATGAAAGGCCCGTAAACTATACTCCATAGATCGAGATTTTTGATGTTTAGAGTTTAGACTTTATGGGTCCCTTTGTACTATCATTAGAGAATTTATATGTTTTGATAGTTATGGATTATGTTTTAAAATGGATTAAGGAAAAGAATATTTTACATTATGATGCTTAGAATGTAGCTAAATTTTTAAAGAAGAATATCTTTAGTAGATTTGGTATGTCAAAAGTGATTATTAGTGATGGGGGAAGCCTATTTAGAAATAGAAAGATTGAGAAATTAGTTACTAAATTTGGAATTAAACATAAAATTGCTACAACATGTCATTCCAAAAAAAGTGGCTTAGCATAATTATCTAATAGAGAAATCAAAAGGATCCTAGAGAAAATTATCAATCTTAATAGGAAGGATTGGTCTTTGAGATTAGATGATGCATTATGTGCTTATATGATTGCTTATAAAATACTTATAGGAATGTCTCCATATAGACTCTTATTTGGAAAAGCTTGTCACTTACTAATGAAATTAGAACATAAGGCTTATTGAGTTGTTAAGGAATTCAACTACAATATAAAGGAATCTGGTGAGAAGAGATTACTGCAGTTAAATGAACTAGATAAACTTAGACAATAATCATATGAAAATGTGAGAATTTATAAAGAGAAAATGAAAAAGTGGCATGATCAAAAGAATCTTAGGAAATATTTTAAACCTTGATAGGAGGTTTTACTATATAATAATCGATCAAAATTATTTCCCAGGAAACTTAAGTCTCGGTGGTCAGGACCATCTACTGTAGTAAAGTTTATCCTTTTTGTACAATTGATATTAAAGATCCTAAGAGTAGTAGGGTATTTAAAGTGAATGGATTGAGACTTAAACCCTAATTTGTAGAAGAAAGACCATTGAAAATGAGATTTTAATGTTGGGTTAACCTGAGTAACTATCTGGATTCGTCGGGCTGAGGACGTTAAACTAAGTGCTTCTTGGGGGGCAACTGATACGCCTAAAAATATAATATTTTTCATGCTTTATTTTATAATGATATTTCAATTTAAAGGTATGTTTTCTTGTTTTTTTGGTTGTAAGTACATCAAATTGAAGAATTTGGAGTGATTGGAGCAAATGGAACAAAAATGGACCAAAACGGAGCAAACCGGAGCAAATCGAGTTGAATTGGGGCACACCAGAGCCATGGGGACCAAAACGGGTACTTAAGTGCCTGTGCCTGAAATTTAAGCACCCAAATATGACCCTTAAGCACCACCAAATAAAGAGGATCCCCAGAATCAACGCTTCGGCGCCAAAAACGGTTTTCAACATATCTTCTAGAATATACATCGAATTTGGACGATTTTTGAAGCGTTGCTTCGTGTGTCTCTTGGTGAATTCATTGGAAATGAGAAAAGAGACTTTCTAGAAGAGTTTGGTGTCGTCAGAAGGAGTTTTGAAGGGGCACTTCAGGTACCATTTGGAAGATTCAACGAATATGGACAATTTTGAAGTGACACTTAAGAATCTTTTGAGAAATTATAAATAAGGCTTGGAAATGCTTTTAAAAGAACTCTTGGACTCTTGAATTAATTGGAAGAGGAGAGGAAGGCTTATAGAAGAAGAAGAAGGCTTGAGCGTGGGCTCCAAGTAGGGCAATGATCCCCTACTTAATGCTTATGCACAGTATCACAATTGTTCTGATGGTATTTTTCACTTATATTTTCTTATTTTAGAACAAAACAAAAAACTTGATCCTGAAGAAAAATAAGAAATTAACTTTTTAATTTATATATATTTATATTGGGATACTTTACAAGTATATGTATCGTTATCAAGTAATATAGGACTTTTTGATTAAGACCTGAATATCGAACCCACTAAAGAAGATTATGCAATATGCTCTTTTTAGAAAGTTTTTTTATTTTTAAAAAGATAATTAATTAAACTAAAAATGATTTTTGTAGGAATTTAAAATTTAAATATTTTTGATATTTTTGATATTTTAACGAAACAATAACAACTTAAAAGGATAACTAAAGTTTTTGTAGAAGAAAAGTACTTANAAGGTCGGCTAGGCAGGGAAGATACTAGCTCTCACTCTAGAGTTCCCTCGATTCACTCCACCTGAGGGCTAACATTCTCGTATCAGTACCTAAAACAATAAACGAATTTGGGGGCTTTAACCTGTCACTTTAAAGTCCTCTAACTCTACACCCATCAATGAATATTTCCCTATTTATTTGCACTCAATCATATGAACTACATTCTCATTCATACAAACTCATGTGATTTTTTCCAATTGTTGACTGAGACAATACTAGCCCGGTTCTTACATGTTCTCACAACAAATTTTACCATCTCGATTGGCCAAATCAAGAAGTAAATGAAGTGCATGGATTTAAATCATCACAACTTCTTCCATCATTAAAGATTACCAAAACTTAATTACTTATCATTTTAAGAAGAAAGATAAAGAAAACTACTCAGAATCCATGGAGAAAATAAAACCACACTTTAGTCTACAAGAAGAAATCATTGTCAAACCAATAACAAGTCTCGATTAAAACCAAAAGTAGTCTAAAACAAAAAGATAAAAACTTATCTCAAGTCCTCCACCAAACTCTTGAAGTTCCTTTGAATATCTTCTCTTTTACAATCACTCAAAACAAAATCACAAAAAGGATAAAGTAAATAAAAGGTGGTTCTTGAAAATCTCTCCGAACTAACTGCCCAGAGAAGAACTTTCAAAAATTGCCAATATTTTCAGGACTCACACTTTTTCAGACCTTTTCAGGACTCTTTTCTAAGTCCTCTCTTCTTTCTTTTATAGTTTTCCAATAGGTACCTTGGGATCTCTTCGCAATGTGTCTTGATTCGATGTATTTGCTCAAGAGATGCATCCTTTCATGATAATTTTCGTCCATGGTGGTTATAACCACCTATTAAGCCAATGAGTGCCTCAAAAACCTCTTTGAAATTCATGAAAATTGATTTTGCTCGTCTAGTAACTGCCACTAGCGCTTAAGCGCGGGGTCTCAGCTCTTAAGCGCGGCCTTCTTTGTTTAACCGGTTCCTAAGCATCATATCTGACGCTTAGGCGCTAAAACTCTTTTGCACAATTTTCACCTTTTTGCTCCAAATTTGATCCTTTTTCACTCCTTTAAGCATTTTTTTCCATTTTTACTTGTATATTATAGCTCAATATCTCAAAAATAGGTATAAAAATGTGTCTAAGAACATTATATATTTTAGGTGTATCAAAATCCCCCAAACTTAAAATGTTACTTGTCCTCAAGTGACACGGTATATCAAACTCAAGTGACACTAATCTTTAAAAACCAAATAAGTATGATATGTATATGAGTTTCTTTAGGAGTTACTAAAATTTTAATTTAGAAATATAACATATGATATGTATATGAGTTTCTTTTTCTTTTATTTTTAATTTCTTTTTATTTTTCTTTTTCTTTCTTCTTTTTCTTTTTTTTTCATCTTTTTTTTCTTTTTCAGGCAATGATTACTATATCTGGATAGGCCTTTAATGATTTTGAATTCTACTTCTCCTTTCCTAAAGTAAAGTCTTGATATAAAACTTTTACTTATAAATATAATAATAATTTGAAAATCATTTTAATAAAAGAAATTTAAGTATTAAAAATAAATGTCTAAATCATCTAAATTTTTCAAAAATACATTT
>JXCR01138022.1:8423-27031 GCA_002079205.1 Phalaenopsis hybrid cultivar
TAACATATCTCATTTGATATGCCATGTAAGCAAAATTCTCAACCATCAAAGTCTGCCGAGCACTTAAATTGTTGCATTCCACATAAGATGTGTAGTTATAAATTGTTCAATTCAAAACCTGGTGCATTTTGAACTACAAATTAGTTTCATAACAGAGTGATAGTTTGGTATTGGCATTAAAACAGGAATTATTTTGTATTTATCTTAAATCATACCAAACATGATTGTTTTTTTTTATCCAAAACCTTTAGTTCTCTAAGATTACAAAGTTAGCTTTTTTTTAATTTTTAAGTAGGATTTGCCAAATCATATTAAAGCTATTTGAGAAATTTAGATAATTATTTCATTGCATTCCCCCCATTTTGCTATTCCAAACTTGATCTATATGTCACCTCNGAGTTTCCCAATGGGTTTACTTGATTGTTCCCCTATTGCTTATTATTACCACACGTAGTATTATTTCAATTGAAGTTGGGATGGTTCTTCCAACCTAGGTTATAATAATTTGAACATGGGCTATTATGCATGTTATTTATGACATTCAAAGTTTCGAATGATGCTTTAAAATCTATCATTTGATATAATGAATTATCTTCAGTCATAGAAATTAGTTGAGAAAAATTCATTCCAAGTTGGTCTAACTTCCTTGAAATTACAACAACTTGATTTGCTAACATAATAAATGCATCGGATTCATGAATATTGGCTACTTTCTTAGGATTTACTCTCTCAGAAGACCATTAAAAATTATTGGTAGTCATTTTTTAAATTAAAGCATAAGCATCATGAAATGGTTTTGACATCAATGAACCACCAGCAGCGGCGTCGATAATTGATCAAAGAGATCCAACTAATCCATTATAAAAATTTTGAATTATTAACCAATCTAGTATAGCATGGTGTAGATACTTTCTTAAAAGTTCTTTAAATCGCTCTCATGCTTCATAAATAGATTCCCCTTCAAAATAATTAAAAGATGTAATATCATTTCTAAGCTTCACAATTTTTTATGGTAAAAAATATTTAGCAAGGAATTTTTGCTCAAAATCACCCTAAGTTCTGATAGATCCAGGTGCTAAAGAATACAACCACATCTTAGTTTTATCCCTCAGTTAGAAAGGAAATAACTTGTCTTATGGCATCATTTGATACACCATCGTATTTAAATGTAGCACACAATTCTAAAAAATTGGCAAGATATAAATTTAGATCTTCAACTGGTGATCCACCAAACTGATTATTTGATATCATTTGGATAATAGTAGGTTTAAGTTCAAATAAATTAGTCACTACAGTAGATTTTTGAATACTACAATGATGTTCATCTACTGTAGGGTTGACTAAATCTTGTAAAGGTCTAAATTCTTGATAAATTTCAGCATTTTGATCATTTTGGTTTGTCATTTCTGTAATTTTTTTTAGATTTTTCAAAACTTTTAATTTTTTTGTTTTTTCTGATTTTTTTAACGGTTCTCTCTAATTTAGAATCGTAGGGCACTAGTCCGTCAGAACCTGAACTACACATACACTAACATAAAATAAAATAAAACACACACAAAAATAAAATACTATAATAAGATACTCGTACAATAACTCTTAAAGTTTAAATATAACTTTCTAAAATATAAATTTGCTTTCATTCAATCTCCCCGGCAACGACGCCAAAAACTTAATCCCAACTATTTTTATGCGATAGTATAACAATGTATGCAATTATATTCTTCACTTATCTTTCATACTTTGCAGCAACACCAAAAACTTGATATTGAAGAAAATAAGGATTTAACTTTCCCTTTAATTTATATATATATATATATATATATATATATATATATATATATATATATATATATATATATATATANGATTTTTTGATTAAGCCTCAAATATCAAATCCACCGGGAGTGTTCACAATATGCACTTCTAAATAACCAACTTTCTATTTCAAAAAGACAATTACTTAAACTATAGATATTTTTACAGTAATTAAAATTCAATTCTTTTTTGTATTTTTGATATTTTGACAAACAGAAACAACTTCTAAATATAACTTGAGTTTATGTAAAAGAAAAACAGTGAATAAGAAATATCTCTCTCCTTATCATGAATCAGTAATAGGTATGAGAATTTTGTTGTGGAAGTATTCAAATTTTGTTGTCAAATAAGAGCAATATTATTCCTTACCCTTACTAGAGATGCTATAAAGAACATTGACTAATTTAAAGTTTGAATAGTTTTGAAGACCGACTAGGTAGAGAAGATACCAGCTCTCGCTCTAGAGTTCCCTCGATTCCCTCCACCCGGGGGCTAACATCTCATATTAGAACCTAAAACAATAAATCAAGTTTGGGGCTTTAGCCTATTACTCTAAAGTCCTCTAACTCTACACCCTTCAAAGAATATTTTCATATTTATTTGAACTAAATCATATGAATTACATTCTCATTTATACAACCTCATATGATTTTTTCCAATTTTTTACTGAGACAATATCATCATGGTTCTTACATGTTCTCAAAATAAATTTTAACCTCTAGATGGGCCAGATCAAGAAGTAAATGAAGTACATGAAATTAAATCATCACAACTTCTTCCAACATTAAAGATTAATACTCTTCATAACTTCCATCAAACGCTTTAATTACTTATCATTTTAAGGAAAAAGATAAAGAAAAATACTTAGAATCCATGAAAAAAATAAAACCACACTTTAGTTTAAAAGTAGAAATCATTGTCAAACCAACAAGAAGTCTTGATTAAAACCAAAGTAGTTTAAAAACAAAAATAAGAACTTATCTCAAATCCTCCAACAAACTCTTGAAGTTCCTTTGAATCTCTTCTCTCTTACAACACTCTTAATTCTCACAATAAAACAAAAAACAAAAAGGAAAAAAAGTAAATTTGTGGTGCCTGAAAAATTTCTCCAAAAGTTTCTCCACAAACTATTTCAAGAACTTCTCAGGACTCCCCTCTTTTTTTTCTATCAACTTCCTTCTTTTATAATTTTTCAAGAGGTGTCTTGGTATCTCTTCAAAATGTGTCCTGATTTGATGTATTTTCCAATTGATGCCTTCTTTCACAAGTTTTTTAACCATATATTTTTTTTAGTGGTCATAACCTCTCTCTTTAGTCAATAGGTGTCTCAAATGTACCTTCAAAATTTGGAAAAATAAATTAACCCGTCAAATAACTGCCTCTGATGCTTAAGTGCGGGGCCTCTAGCACTTAGATGCGGCCTTCTATGTTTCACTGGGGCTTAAGCACCAAATTTGGCGCTTATGTGCCAAAACACTTTTAACAATTTTTTGCATTTTTGCTCCAAATTTGATCATTTTCACTACTTTTAGCATTTTTCATCTTTTTACTTGTACTTAAAAGAAAAACACACAAATATCTTCCATTAAAGCGCAATATCTCAAAAATAGGTATAAAAATGTGTCTAAAAATATTATATATTGTAGGTGTATCAACTACCCGAGAGCGAATGACTTGGTCGAGGCTTTTAATAAGACCTTAGTTGGCCTTATTACGAAAATTCTTCATGCCAACAAGAAAGAATGGCACGAGAAGCTCTTGGATGCCTTGTGGGCATATCGTACACCCACTTGTTCTGCTCTATATGCATTGACATTTAGGTTCAAGCAGTCCTTCCTCTAGAAGTTTAACTGCCTTCATTGCATGTTGTTATAAGCAACAATGTCAACAACGAAGAAAATATCCGACTTAGGTTGGAAGAGCTTGATCGCTTGGAGGGGCTGTGATTATAAGTTCAACAGAGCCTTGAGTTATACCACGCTCGTATGGTCATAGCCAACGATAAGCTCGTGAGGACCCTGACCCAAGAAAAATATGTTGAGATTTTCATACCTATTTTATACTATTTTTCATGATATTGCACTTTAAATAAAGGAATTTTTGATGTTTTGTTGCAGGAATGATGAATTAGAGTCATTGGAGCAAAAAGATGCAAAAAGGAGTGAATTTGGAGTGAAAAGGACCAAAATGTGGAGATTTGAACTAGGGCGCTGATGGCGCCCTCGACCTCGCCGACGGCGAGTTTTTCCCGAGGCTACAGAACAAAATTCTTCAGAAGTCCGCCGACAACGCCCTTGAGGCTGCCGACGGCGAGCTCGGCGGTTATGCCTACTCAAGCTTTGGATAAGGCCAAATTTTGAAGGGATGCTTAGGCAACTCTTGGGAAAGCTCATCCACAACTTTTTAGACTATTTTGGCTAAAATATGGAGAAGAAGGAGAGAATCTAGAGAGTCAAGGAAGTGCTAGAGAGAGTTCCTAGAGGTTAGAATGGTTCCAATATTGTGAGGAATTCTTCGAGAGATTGTAAGAGTAGAGGGAAAGTGAGAGATTTTTTCTTGTATTGTGAGGAATTCTTCGAGAGATTGTAAGAGTGGAGGGAAAGTGAGAGATTTCTTCCTCCACTGCTTCGAAGAAGAATTTTGTGTGTTGTAAAGAAAGGAAGAGATTCAGAGGAACTTCGAGGAGTGTTCTTGGGGAGAAATTTTGTGTGCTATAAAGAAAAAAAGAGATTAAGAGGAACTTTGAGGAGTGTTCTTGGGGAGAAATTAGAGAAAAGTTATTTACTTGTTATAGTTTGTATGGCTTTGATTTTATATATGAATTTCAAGTTGTGTAGATAAATTATTTACTTATTTTAGTTTATATGACTTTGATTTTATATATGAAATTCAAGTTTTGTTGTGTTTTCCCCATGAGATCTGAGTAGTTTTCTTTTTCTTTCTCCTTGTCTTGAGAATTGTGAAATGGTGATTTGAATTGGTCAAGCATGAACATGTTTAAGAAATTGTGATGATCTTTTCACTTCGATCTTAATTTACTTTCAATCTGGTCAATAATTTGTTAAGTTATGTTGAGTTTTACAACTAAAGTGAAGATTACATCCAAGATTCAAGGCGGTCAAAGCCCTTGGAAGAAGAATGTTAAAGAAGTTGTGATGATCTTTTCACTTTGATCTTAATTTACTTTCAATCTGGTCAATTGATTTGTTAAAATATATGAGTTTTACAACTAAAGTGAAGATTACATCAAAGATTCAGGGAGGTCAAAGCCCTTGGAAGTGGTGCAAATAAATAGGGAAATAAAAATTATCGAGCGTAGAATTGGAGATTTTAGAGTGGAGACTAAAATCCTTAATTTGGTCCTATCTTTTGGGTGCTTAAGTGTAGATGTTAGCCCTCAAGTGAGGGGAACGTGGGAGCTTCGAAGTGAGAGCCGGTATCTTCCCAGCCTAGCCGCAAATTCAGTAAACAAGCGTAAGATTAGTTAATGTTCTTTATGCCTCGACCAAAGGGTAAAGAATAGGTATGCTCCTATTTGACACAATATAAATTGAACTAATTCACTTTATACATTCACTATAATTTCTTGATAAGGAGAAGGATGCTTTCTTATATATTGAACATCACAATTAAACCCTCATTAGTATTATTAGTTATTTAATAATTAGTAAAATTACATATTTATTTCAATTGTCGATCAGTGACAGATAAGAAAATTGAATTTCGTTGTTGTGATTAAAGTATTGCTTTTCTAAAATCTTAGTTCGCAGTTCTAAACCACTCATTGGGATCGATATCTAGGACTCCATTAGAGCCCTATATTACTTGAGCGATACGTATACTTGTGTAATTTGACTTTAACATTATTGAATATTATATCTATACATCTTTATAATCATATATATATATATATGATTTTGCACAATTATTGAATATTTTATACACATCTTTATCAAATCTATAACTGTTATCAAGTTTTTGGCGACTCTATTAGAGCCCTATATTACTTGAGTGATACGTATACTTGCGTTGATAAGTGTGACTTTACAATTATTGAATATTTTTATACATACATCTTTATCGACTCTATAACTGCTATTAAGTTTTTGGTGCAGTTGCTGAATTATATACATCCATCTTTATCGAATCCATAACTGTAATTAAGTTTTGGTACAGTTGCTGAGGAATTAAATCTTTTAGCAGCAGTATTAAATCTGTCCATATTTATCTTATATTTTAAGCATATATAAAGTCGCTGTGAAGTTTTTGGCGCCGTTTCATCCATATTTATCTTATATTTTAAGCATATAAAAAGTCACTGTCAAGTTTTTGGCGCCGTTGTCAGGGAGTGATTGAGTGAGTAAATCTTTATCGAATCTATAACTGTTATTAAGTTTTGGTGCAGTTGCTGAGGAATTAAATCTGATCGATACGTATACTTGCGTTGATAAGTGTGACTTTACAATTATTGAATATTTATTACGTCCATGTTTATCTTATATTTTAAGCATATAAAAAGTCGTTGTCAGCCCCGTACCTTCATAGTTGGAGACTTAGCACTGATTTTATGCCGCCTAATTATATCTTACCATCGAAGCCACGTGAAATTTTAGCCCACATGGGAAGGATTGTTCGTGACAGAGAAGGTCTACGAGGGAGGAGCCTACATGCTTGTTGATACTGATGGATCCCACCCCATGTCCCCCATCAATAGGCGGTACTTAAAGAGATATTATGCTTAGGCTCATTCTCTATTGGATGTATTTTTGCTTTATAGATTATTATGCAAAGCTTTATGTACTTTGGAATTCAGTTCTTAGGCAATAAAGTTACATCTATCACATGGCGTCTTGATTGAACTACTTGTTATGATTTACTTATGCGTACTAAGAGATTGTGTGGTGTAGTTCATGATAGCATATGACGTGTAAGAGAGGTCTTGTGCATCTCTTAAAACTGAATGTTGAATTGTCATACAGGCAAAGTGGAAGTCCTACGGGCGGCTTATACCCGGCACAATCAGTATCGATATAAGAGAAGTCATGCACTTATCTTATTCTTTCTCCTCAGTTCTATGCCTCGAGCTAGTCCGAACGAGTGTGTGCCACCTATCGTAAATGAGGGTGGTAGACACGTTAATCCCGCTCTTCAGGAGTAGATGGGAGTGATACCCTCTTTTTAGAGGACTCGAGCTTAGCCCTCTGGATGAGCTTCCATTGGTTAGCACATCTTACTTAGCTAACCATCTCAATATTTCGATTGACGAGAGTCAATTCAATTGATATTTGCCTTATGTAGGAAAATCATGCATTTTCCTAACATTGTTTTTTTTTGTTACCCATTTCATATAGGGTCTGTATCGAGCATGCCCCATCCATCATGGGTGATTGTGACAATTATGGTCATCCCATTCATCTCACATGAGTGTGATATTTTCCTTTCTTGGGAATATTGTGGGTTTAGCCTTGAGACTAAGCACCATTTCTTTGGTGCATTTCATTTTGCTTAACCTCTTTTAGGTGTCTCGATCAACTAAGCTTGGGTTGGATCGATACCTTCTTTGTGCGAGGAAGTGACACTTCTTTCTTTGATACCTCTATTTGGTTTAGCAACCATGTGGGAAAGAATTAGAGTTTCTTACTCACCTCTGATGAGTGTGGTGTCTTCCCCCCTTTGGGGGATGCTACTAAATCAACCTGAGGGCTACATACCCTTACTGTTGGAGTGTTACATCTAAACCAACCATTCTTTGATGTTACGATAATTCCCTGGTAGAATTCATTCTACCATAATTTTGGGTAGTGGTGTCATGTTAGGGTTGGTATGTCATAGTCATCCACCCTCTTGGATATCCTTGACATGTTGTATCGGTTTTATCACCGATCCATATTTTGTTGGAGCTCTCTAATACCCAAATTTGCTTTCATGCTTCATAGGGTTACCTTGATCGGATGAGATCGATACTCTTTGAGAGGAGTGCCACCTCCTTATCGGACTACTTCATGCATCCAACATTTACTTTGATCATGATATCTCGAGTTGTTATGCCACATGGTTGCTCATTTGATGTTTTGATATAATACATACCTCCTGCATCTTTGATGTTACTTGAGCCCTGTGACTTTGTAGTCAACTCAGTAGGAGTAAATCTTGTCTTTGGATGATTTCGGCTTTTTAGCCATGGTCCTTGAAGCCAAACAATCTTGGAGTCATCTTTGTTACGATGACATCTCATCTTTTGACATCTTTGGCCCGTAGCCATTTGATACGACATTTCTCGAGCTATATGACATTCTAGATAGCTCTCATGAGAATATATTGTTGTGACCGGCTCTTTAGCCTTTTGATACTTCTCAAACCATGTGTCATTTTGGTTCGGTTCTTTTGCGATAGTATTTTTTCTTCAAACTTTTCTGACCGCATGCCATCTATGTTGGGTGCCTCTAAAACCACATGACTTTACAGTTGGTTTCATGATGATTGCATCTCAATTGGCTGACTAGATGCCACCTTGTTCAGGATCTTTAGTGCTTTATAGCCACCTGACGACGGTGATTAGTGTTTCTACTCCATGGGAGCCAGTCCGACTCACAACTGGGTTCCTATCGAGAGAACATAATAGGAGACTTGAGGTCACACGAGACGATCGAGCCTCCTCACACTTTTGCCATTACAACTCATGTCCCCACCTCTGTCCATTCAAATGTGGTGAGACATAGGGTAATTACCTCTTACGATTAGGGGCAGCCTCTAAGCCAAAAGCCCATATGCGAGAGATGAGAGACATGCGGTCACACGAGATGATCTGGCCTTTTCAACTTTTCATACTACTGAATCACTGGAACAGTTGCCACTTCAGCCGGGACTTCTTGGTCATTATGATTACCTAGACTGTCGTGATGGGTGCTACCCTCCAGAAGAACCTACTAGTCAGTTCTTTGCGTGAGAGCACAACATGAGACCTGGGACACACGAGATGACCTGGCCTTCTCATTCGGCCATACTATTAAGACACTAGCTGATCGCAATCTCTGATCAAGATTTTTGTGCATTATAGCCACCTGATTAAAAGGGATGGGTGCTTCTTTTTAAATGGATCAGTTAGACTCGTAATCGGGGTCCCTTTTAGGAGAAACATAATAGGAGACTTGATCACACGAGATGATTGAGTTTTCTCCCCCACCATTACGAATGAGGTCAGGTGTGGGGTTTCATCAATTTTGTCATTTTTAAAGATAGGTCAGACAGATCGATCTGCAGTTTTGAGTGAGGTCAGACAGGTCATTTCTTAGCCATACCATGTCTAGTTTATCTTGCCTGGTTGGGTTTCCTTTGTGGTTGACCAGTTCGGGTTGGCTAACCACACCCTTGACCATACCTTATCCAGTTTATTTGGCCTAGTTTATTTTAGTCTTCTCTTGGAATGTCACCTCGACTACTAGGAGAGACTTTCTTTTGAGGAAGTTGTCAATAAGTGCATTGTGCCTTAGCTGCATAGTACATTTGTTGGGGTTCCTTTGTTGGCATCAATTTTTGATGTCACATGTGTTGGATGTCCACATAAGCGAATTGGGATAACGCTTCGTGCATATCTGCTTCCCGTAGCCTGAGAAATCCGGTTGAGACCTTTCGGCCTGTGTTGAAGGGCACATTGCCCAAGTCATTTCGCTAGACTATGACTCTCGCTTAGGCAAAAGCCGGTTAGCATGTTGACCAAAAGAAAATATGTTGAGATTTTCGTACATATTTTACACTTTTTTTGATGATATTGCACTTTAAAGAAGGGTATTTTTGATGTGTTCTTGCAGGTATGATGAATTATGGTCATTAGAGCAAAAAGATGCAAAAAAGAGCGAATTTGGAGCGAAAAGAACAAAAATATGAAGATTTGAACTAGGGCACCGACGGCAAGAATTTCCCGAGACTCCATATCAAATAATTTAGATGTCCCGCTGACGGCGCCCTCGAGGCAGCCGATGGCGCCCTCGAGCCCGCCGACGGCGAGATCGGTGATTATCTCAAAAGGTGCATTGAATATGAACGATTTTTGGAGGGATGCTTAAGCAAATTTTGGGAAAACTCTTCTACAACTTTTAAAGAAGCTTTTGGCCAAAAATAGAAAAAGGAAGTAAAGTGTTAGAAGTGTGTAGAGATTTTAATTTAGGGTTAGATTGTGAGGAATTCTTCGAGAGATTGTAAGAGTGGAGGGAAAGTGAGAGATTTCTTCCTCATTGTTGTTTCGAAGAAGAATTTTGTGTGCTGTAAAAAAAGGAAGAGATTCAGAGAAAATTTGAGGAGTTTGCTTGGGGAGGAATTAGAGATAAGTGTTATTTACTTATTATAGTTTGTATGACTTTGCTTTTGTATATAAATTTTGAGTTTTGTCGTATCTTCCCCATGAGTTCTGAGTAATTTTTTTCTTTCTCCTTGTTTTGAGATTTGTGAAATGGTGATTTGAATTAGTTGAGCCTTGAAAATGTTAAGAAAATTGTGATAATATTTTCACTTTGATCTTAATTTACTTTCAATCTGACCAATTAATTTGTTAAAATATGTTGAGTTTTACAACTATAATGAAGATTACATCCAAGATTTTGGGAGGTCAAAGTCCTTGGAAGTTGGGTGCAAATAAATAGGGAAATAAAATCATCGGGCGTAGAAATGGAGATTTTAGAGTGACAGACTAAAATCCTCAATTCGGTCCTATCTTTTGGGTGCTGAAGTGTAGATGTTAGCCCTCAGATGTGAGAGCTCCGAAGTGAGAGCTGCTATCCTCCCAGCCTAGCCGTAGATTCAGTAACCAAGCATAAGATTAGTTAATGTTCTTTATGTCTGGACTAAAGGGTAAATAATAGGTATGCTCCTATTTGGCACAATCCAATTTGAACTAATTCACTTTATCCATTCACTATAATTTCTTGATAAGAAGAATAATGCTTTCTTATATATTAAATTTCACAGTATAAAATTTATTAGTAGAATTAGTTATTTAAGAGTTATTAAAATTACATATTTATTTCAATTTTCTATTAGTGACAGATAAGCAATTTGAATTATATTGTTGTGATTAAGTATTGATTTTCTAAAATCTTAGTTCGTAGCCTCTAATATTACTCCCTCTATAATCGATATCTAGGACTCTATTAGAGCCCTGTATTACTTGAGTGATACGTATACTTATGTTGATAAGTGTGACTTTACCATAATTTAATACTTTATTTATACATCTTTATCAAATTTATAACTGTTGTCAAGATTTTGGTACTATTGCTGAGGAATTAAATCTTCTAGCAACAATATTAAATTTTTGTATTTTTAAGCATATATAAAGTCGTTGTCAAATTTTTGGCGTCGTTGTCGGGGAGCAAATAAGAATCATAATCAGAGTAACAGACAAATTAGGACTATTAGAAAATTTTTATTGGAATTGCAACTTATTTTCATATTTAGTTAACTGTTTTTCTGTGTACTGATTTCAATTATATGTGTAAATTTGGACCTAAAAATCTTATACCCTACGATTCTGAATTAGAACGCACTGTTTAAAGAATTAGAAGACTAAGAAGAGAACTTAGAAATCCTGACACAATGGAAAACAATGTGAACAATCAAGGAATAGAAAATGAACACCAACCTAGACCCCTACGAGATTATGCAAATCCTACAGCAGATGAAATTCACTTCTCTATCTAAAATCTTGATGTAGCTACTAATTTATTTGAGCTTAAACCTGCTATTATCCAAATGGTACAAAACAATCAATTCGGAGGTACATTAAATAAAGATCCTAAATTATACCTCGCTAGTTTTTTAGAACTTTGTTCTACCTTTAAATATGACAGAGTTTTAAACGATGTTGCTGGACTTATACTTTTTCCTTTTTCACTTCTGGATAAGGCTAAGATGTGGTTAAATTTGTTAGCACCTGGATCTATTAGATCTTGGAGTGAACTTTCACAGAAATTTCTAACCAAATATTTCCCTCCATCCAAAACTGTTAAACTAAGAAATGACATAATATCGTTTTGTCAGATTGATGGAGAGTCGATATATGAAGCTTGTGAGAGATTTAAAGATCTTCTTAAGAAGTGCCCTCATCATTCGTTACCAGATTGGTTGATAATTCAAACCTTTTATAATGGATTAGAGATCTCTTAGATCGATTATAGATGCTGCGGCTCGTGGTTCTTTAATGTCAAAACCTTTTGATACCCTCATCATTCGTTACCAGACTGGTTAATAATTCAAACCTTTTATAATGGATTAGTGGGATATGTTCTCATCATTCATTACTAGATTGGTTGATAATTCAAACTTTTTATAATGGATTAGTGGGATCTCCCATCATTCGTTACCATACTGGTTAATAATTCAAACCTTTTATAATGGATTAGTGGGATCTCTTTGATGATAGATGCTGCGGCTGATGGTTCTTTAATATCAAAACCTTTTGATGAGGCTTATTCATTAATAGAAGAGAAAATATAGATGTTGCGGCTGGTGGTTCTTTAATGTCAAAACCTTTTGATGAGGCTTATTCATTTGTTACCAGATTGGTTGATAATTCAAACTTTTTATAATGGATTAGTGGGATCTCTTAGATTGATTGTCACCAGATTGGTTGATAATTCAAACTTTTTATAATGGATTAGTGGGATCTCTTAGATCGATTATGATGTTGCGGCTGGTGGTTCTTTAATGTCAAAACTTTTTGCGAGGCTTATTCATTAATAGAAATTGCGGCTGGTGGTTCTTTAATGTCAAAACCTTTTGATGAGACTTATTCATTAATAGAAGAGAACTGATGGTTCTTTAATGTCAAAACCTTTTGATGAGGCTTATTAGTTAATAGAAGAGATGGTTTGATAATTCAAACTTTTTATAATGGATTAGTGGGATCTCTTAGATCGATTATAGATGTTGCAACTGGTGGTTCTTTAATGTCAAAACCTTTTGATGAGGCTTATTCATTAATAGAAGAGATGACTCCCAACAATTTTCAATGGCCCTCTGAACGGGTAAATCCTAAAAGAGTAGCTAGTATACATGATTCTGATCAACAACTTTTAATGACCCTCTGAAAGGGTAAATCATAAAAGAGTAGCTAGTATCCATGATTCTGATGCAATATCTCTGTTAGCTTAGCAGATTGCTGCAATATCAAAGAAATTAAATCATTATGGAATGAATTATTCTCCAACACCTACTATGATGGAAGAGAATACATCTGGGCAATTTGTGGATGTTCAACCTTCGTATGAGACTTTAAATGCTATTAATAATAGAAACAACCCCATATTCAAACCAACTATTATATAAGTTGGAAGATCATCCAAATTTTAATTGGAATAACAATTCTTCTACAAATCAACAATGGGAATCAGGTTGGAAGAATCATCCTAATTTTAATTGGAAGAACGATTATTCTACAAATTAACAATTGGCGAACAACCCAATCAACCCATTAGAAAATTCATCCAACCAAGGAAATGTTAATTATAAACCTTCTTATCCTATAGGATTTAACAGTAATACTCAATTTAAGGAAAAGAAGTTGTCTATGGAAGAGATGATATTAAACATGGGTCAATAATTGCAAAATCAAGGAAATCAATTACAGATTCAAGGAAATCAATTATAAAATAAAAGAACTGCTATTAAGAATATTGAAAATCAACTAGAGCATATCACTACTGCGCGTAGTGACCAAATATGAAGAACTTTTCTTAGTACCGTGGAACCAAATCCTAAAGATCAAGGAAAAGAACAGATAACCATTTGGGATACGAAGATTTATCCTCTACCCTTATGGCTCGGATGTGCTATGACGTATCGGGATACTCCCGTCAAGTGATTTATGGTTATTTCGTAGGTTTCGTGTGTTGAGGAGCCACTATCCATTTGGATGTGAGAGATTTTCTCTGCCTGATGACTTGACGTGAGCTTCAAAGCATTAAGACCATCTCATAGGAAATAATCACCTTTTGATAACCTATGCCCCAAATTCATGATAATAAAGTGAAACTCCTTTCATAGAGAGTCTTCTTGGGTATTCCACAAGATGTAATTAACCAGTAGGAATATGTTCCCCTTGGAGACTTTTGACCCCAGAACAAAAACGTTCTTTTTGGTTCTCTGGTTACGGGTGGCTTATATAGAGATTCTGCTCATAGATGTTTCCCAGGGTACTTTGATTCGATTCTCTTTGGACGTATACACTCAACCCATCACATGAGGATTACTCCTATATAAGCCTTCTATCTTTTTTCTTTTTGATTTGTTTGTCTATTTGTTGTCGTACGTCATTTTGTTATTTGATTCCTCTCTTCTTTGAGTCATTCATTTGATTCTGGAGGGAGACTTATTTGAATAGGAAAATTATACGACGACAAATAAATAGACAAGCTGGAGACTCTTAGATCTAAAAAGAATGAAGAAAAACACGGCGACGGCGACGTATATGTGAACTTTTTGTGGGTGTTTGTTGGTCTCCTCTCCTAAAAAATCTAAGTCTTTTCTTATAAAAATCCAAGTGGTGCCTTGGTGTCTCTTAAAAAATGTGTCTCCATCCAATAAATTTTCTGTGATTTGTTTACTTATAAGCTAATTGAATGAATTTTTTTGTCCATGGGCTATTTCCTACTTTTTTTTATCAAGGTTGCTTCAAACACCTCTTCAAAATTCTGCTCCAATTAATATTTCTTCAAATAACTAACTTTGGCGCTTAAGCGCAGGGTACCTAGCGCTTTGGCGCCCCAGTTTATTTTGCAAATTTATTCATTTTTACTCTAAATTTGACCATTTTTCACTCCTTTTAGCATTTCCATCCATTTGATTGTACCTACAAGAAAAACACAAAAATAGGTATAAAATGTATATAAATACATTATATATTTTAGGTGTATCAAAACTCACCACCATAAGTTATTATATTTGGTTTACAAAGTACAAGGGTTACTTGAGGACAAGTAATGATTAAGTTTGGGGCAATTGACACGAGTTAAAATTATCTATTTTTGTGTGTATTTTATACTCATTTTTAAGAATATTACGCTTTAATGAAAGATATTTTGTGTGTTTTTGATTTTAGGTGCAATAAATGAGATTTAAGAGCAAAAAGGATCACAAAGTTGACATGGCATCGATCTTCTAGAACCTCGGAGCCTAGGCGCCACGGATGGGAACCTAAGTGCCAAAGCCGATTATGCATATACTCAATGAATTTCGACGGATTTTGAAAAGGTTCCTGAAGTGACCCTTGGTGATTTTTAGAGCTTCATATATATAAAAGATTTCCAAACAAAAAAGTGTGTGTGGTGAGTCGTTTTAGGGTAGGTTAGATCGTCATTGGGGTGGGCAGCCACCATAGTGAGAGTGTGGTGATTGTGAGTGTTTGTGTAAGTCTTGTGGAGTCAAGTACAGTCAGAAAACTTCAGAGGATTACTTGGGAAATTTTCTAGATAAGTATTTGTACTTTTATTTAAGTCTTATTTTGTAAACTTAATTTTTAATATATATCATGTTTTGTTTTGTTATCCCCATGAATTCTCAGTAGTTTTTTTTATCCTTGCAATAAGAATTAATCATATGTGGGGTTAGAATGTTTCAAATATTTCTTATATTCCAAAAATTTGTGATGGTATTTTCACTGATTCTTAATTTACTTTTCAAACTGACCATTTGTGATGTTAAAATTTGTTGCGAAACATAGTGACCCGGGAGGGCTATGATTTCACTCAACTAGTGAGTGCCACACTAAACCTTGGATGGAAGGGATGTCACGTCCAAGAGGGAGTGAAAATAAATAGGGAGATAAATTTTGATGGGTGTGGAATTGATGATTCTAGAGTGACAGGCTAGAACCTTTTTCAATTTGGTCATTAGTTTGGAACCAGAGGCCTGGTTTGTTCTATAGAGAGGGCATAGTGGGTAATCTGGAAGTGAGAGGCCATAATCTACTCAGAATAATTGTATCAATCAAGAACTTAACTTTAGGTTAGCCAATATTCTTTATGCACTCAGGCGAGGGTAAGAAAAAGGGTATGTTCCTATTTGTCACAAACCCTTATTTTTATCTTTAAGCATTTAATCCTTACACTTATTACAATATCTTTGCAAGAAGAAAGACTTTTTATTATAATCATACTTCCTTACACATATGTAATTTAAGAAACTTTGCATCTACTTTTAGTTTTGCATTTAGATTTAACTAACATTGATTTATACCCTTTTACAAATAGTTCGATATTATTCTCCTACAAATTTTATTTACAATTTAAATAGAAATATTACTAAGTTGACAGAGAAATTCACTTATTCTCTATGAGTTTAATACTGGGGTTTTTAAAGAAAACTCTATATTATTTGAAATGATATGTATACTTGTGTAGTACCTCTAGTGTGTAAATCATTAATTAATTTTATAACACAATTATTTTGCACACTAGCAACTGAATATAAATTGAGTCAACTTTTTGGTCATATTTCAAAACTTAAATAATTACACAATTACAGGTCGAATTATTAGGCTGAGTTCATATCAACCTAAGTCAAACCCAAATCCAAGCCTAGTGCAAAGCTATTGATTTGGGTTAATTTATATCTAAATTAACTTAGGACTAAACATATGCACATAGGAGGAGGAGGGGACTTACCGAAGAGGAGACATGCCATAGTGGTTCGCCATAGGAGGAGGCTTGAGCACTTCTCTATCAGTCGAAGGTTGAATTCAGTGTGGTGATGGAGTGCCAATAGGGCCTATTTATATGCTAGAGAAGTGGTGGTGGAGGCCTTTGTGATCGTCAATTAGGGTGGAGGATAGACGGTAAAGATTATTCCAATGGTTGGAGCTCCAACGGATCACCTGCGGTGAACCATCACTTTGATTCGATGTTGAACCCAAGTATGAAAGCCACAGGTTGCTAGTGTTCCTCAGGGATGTAGTCACAGAAGAGTCTGACATGACCATGCCTAGAAGCTTTCGCGTGTGGCTATACTCAAACCGAGTGTGACCATGCCTAAGAACTCCTAGGTGTGCCTACGCCCGTATCGGATATGACAACTCTTAAGAATTTCTGCGTGTGGCTATGGCTAGATCGGGTGTGACCACATTGATTCAATGAGTAGAGTTTAGGATTTAATTTTAAGTTCAGGTTGACCAAAAGTCAGGTCAACAGTAACTCCTCGCCATTTCTGAGGATAAAGCCTTGTGGTACGCTGATTTAGTGAACTTAACTGTCATCAAAATTGTTCCCTACAATCTAGTCTATCACCAGTGAAAGAGGTTTTTTTCATATGTCAAATTCTACTATTGGGATGAGCCCTATCTTTTTAGGAAGTGTAAGGACCATATCATTAAGAGATATGTGTAATTAGAAGAAGTTGACAATATCATTTGATCTTGTCATGATTCAGAATCTATGAGACATTTTGAAGAATTTAGGTCTGATACTAAGTATTACAATCAGTATTTTATTGGCCTACCCTTTTTAAGGATGTGAATGATTATTTCAGAGCTTTTGATAGATGCTAAATAATATTTCTAAAAGATGTGGAATATATTTATGTTAAAGGAATTGATTTTATGAGACTCTTCATACCGTTATTAGGAAATTTATACATTTTGGTAGCAGTATACTATATCTCTAAGTGGATTGACACGGTGGCTTTGCTCAATTGTGATGCTAAGAATGCTCCAAAATTCTTGAAAATGCATATTTTAGTTAAGTTGGAACACCTAGGGTAATTATTAGTGGTTGAGGCATCCATCACAAATCATTTTTCACCTGAATGACGTAGACATGATAAAATATTTTATGACTATTTTTTTAATAATTATGGGAGTTATGGACCTCAAGATATAAAAGTTTTATATGAATTTTGCAAATAAAACTAAATAAATTGGACAATTACATATATGTCTTTAGCATAATTTTGTCTACAAATCCACAAACTTCCTTTTTTCTAGATGTTTGGCCATACATTCCCATAATTTCAAAATAATAAGGGATTTAGGGGAAATAAAGAGAGAGCGAGAGGGGGGAGAAAGAGAGAGAGAGAGAGAGATGAAGAAAAAGTTAGATTTTAGGGGTTTTGGGTCACTTTTTGTGTGATGGATTAGTTAGAAAAATTAACAGACTCAAGATATTCTACCTTTATCCTACATATGATTTTATTGATTTTGATTTTTTGTGCAATATTCAAAGTTTTGGTTGTCCAAAACTTGTAAAATTTGGGATATATTTATATTTTGGAAACTTTCATTGTGTAGCTTTTAATATACTATTGTCTTATTTATTCTACATACTTTGTTTTAAGTAAATTGAATTTTTACTGGGTATGTCTTTTATTTAAGATAAAATTCATAATTTGAGTTATATGAAGCTTTATAAAAAAGTATATATATATATATATATATATANTGATGACTATGTGCAGGCTTAATGTGTGATTTCTATTTTGGTTGATACATATAATTTGATCACATCATTATTATTGTGGATTATTCTTTTTTTTCTTTACGTGCAAGTTTTAGATATACACTGTGATGTTAAGTATATTATAGTGTTTAAATATGATATGATATTGTGAAATGTGCGTACACTAAAAGTATTAGTTATTATGATTGATATTAACGGGCATATTATACTCTGTGCAGTAGGGTGGGTTGACGGACTTTCCGTTAAATGAGATAATAGTGTAAACCTGATATATGTTGAGAGTCATAAATGATGAATATGATATGATATGAATGTCGATAGGCTGAAGTGATACCTCGCATGTACTATGTCACA
>JXCR01138022.1:40813-77686 GCA_002079205.1 Phalaenopsis hybrid cultivar
TTTCGACAAGTTTTACGCTGGCTGTCGACTACCTAACGCAACCCTCCACTTTTCTCATCCGGGCTTGGGACCGGCAACGGCAGTGTTAATAATAATAATAATAATAATAATAATAATAATAATAATAATAATAATAATAATAAAAGATAAAATTGGCCTTAGACATATAAAAGACGAATTTTCCCCTGGGGCGTCCTCGTGACATTCTATCATAGGGTTGCCAAAATCCACTTATACCTAAATTCACCTTCTCACAAGAATCATTGGCTGTACTGATTTTTTAAACTAACCACCTAAAAATTTTCTGACCCTATGTTATCCCTATACACTCTTTCATTTACTCAAACCCAAACTTTAACTATGCCACCGAAGAGATAATTTTTGGAGACTTGTTCAGGAGGATATGCCAACATGCCATTTATGATATTCACAAAAGATGTCCGAGAACATTCTTTAGAGGATGTGTGATGGGAAATCCTCCAACTACAATAGAGACTTATCCTCTTTGAGAGGGGGCAATTCAGAAGGGTCACTCATACCAATAACAATGTCTTGCCAGATCGAAATAATATAGATCTAAAAAGGTTTGTTGGAGATGCAATCCATGATTGTTGACAAAAAAAACTTCTGTCAGGTTGCGTTAACTATCTTATCGGTCTAAGTAATTCAAGGACAATGATGACCCGAGAAGATGAAATCATGAGGTATTTATCGAGTTTATCCCCATTTCCCTCATCATCTGCTCTAAGCTCAAAGTGCTAAGATTTTATAATTTAGACCTTAGTTTTTGCTGCTATTATATAATGAATATTTAGTGCTTATTAACTAACTTCAATCAAATGTGCTTTCCTGTTATCGAGATGGATGATTAATCATAGGGGCTTGCGGTTTTGAGAAACCTTGAAATTCATATTAAAAGTCCTCGCAAAGTGAGGGCAATATCATTGAGTGGTACTTATCTACTGTTTCATCTATCTTATGAGAGTTTGACCCAAAATGAATACAAAGCTGTGAATGAGATTCTAGGGAGCTATTTTTTGGTGCCCACAAAATGTTATTTTTCATTCTCTTGGTATGATGAGAAATTGATTCTTTTTTGCATCAATATCTTCAATCACATTGCACTGTATGGCTCATGTGTTTAATTAGACAATCATGACCATCATCCTTAACGCTACAACTGTTATTTTACAATAAATAAGCTTATTCAATCATTTGATATATTTTTTTTCAAGATTTAATTAAATAATCGTTGACTGAGTTACCGGAATATATCTCCTAAATCTCCGAATCTCACTTGGTCTCTCCTTTGGACTTAAACTCTACCTTAATACATTTTTTCATATCTAACTTGAGTGAACTTTCATGGATTAATATATGACACATGATGCAGCACATGTTCTACTTTTATCCTACTGAAATAATTTGGAATAATTGAAAATTTGTTTGACAATTATTTTTAATCTGTCCTTATGGTTTGACAAGCTTCTTTACTATCGATGTCAAGATTGGATTGGGCATGCCTTTTGTAAATGTGCATGTGTTATTATGTGTCAATAGCCTGTTTGTTGCTGAGTTGGTGCTTTTCCATCTTTGCATTTGTACGGTGATATTACTTTGGTGCTGAAATATATTTTTGTGGCTCAAATGCACACACAGACATGGATTTGGGGGCACAATTTTTCATACATGCCAACACACACATGCAGTGATACATATCATACTGTATCATTGAACTCATTCTTGCTTTTTTGTTTGTTTGAATGAATTCTAATTTAGCACTTTGTTCAATGTTATTTTCAATTTTGGTGCAGAAAGACAATGTCTCCAACCAACGAGAACATATAATTCTTCTTCTTGCTAATGCACAATCTCGACTAGGCAGCATTTCTGGAAATGATCCTGTAAGTCCTTTGCGTACTGCTTTCAATTTACTATATGAATATCACTGCCTTAATAATAACTATTTTTGTGTAATTTGACACATGCATGTGAATAGTTTTGTTCAAATCTTGGATTTTAGTTTGGATTGTCAACCTTTGTCTCTTGTGGATAGAGGCAACTAGGTAACACCAGTCGGTTCAATCTTCAGTCAGGGATGTTGGGAAGCATATCTCTCTTCTTTTTCTATTAGGCAGGAAAAGGGGGAAAATATAACCTATAATCAGGGCTCTGTTATGTTCTTAAATAGAAAAATAGGGCATGATAGTTATATTTTCGGTGTACACTAGGATTCAATGTTCCAGTATTGGCGTTAATTGTTTGAGAGGTTTTCAACTGCACCTAGTAGTTATTGAACGGTAGAACCATGGAGAAGAGGCTCTGATATCTGTTTGTTTATCATAGTTCTTGGACTTTGAACTTACAAAAATACTGACAATTACCTGCTGCTGCATCAGATTTTCATTTTTTAAACTCCAGATAAACCAATAAATTATTTGCTGGGGAGTAACCATAGTTTTTCCTCTTTTTTTAAATTACTCGCATAAATTGTTATTTTGATCAATGAGGCTTGCATTTCCTGTAAGTTTTCAGTAAAGTTGTTTAGCAGCTGATATACTGGATGGGTAGTCAATCTGCTAAGAGTACCTTTGTCCAGCATGAAGTGAATGGGTGTATGGTATTTTTTTAAGGACTAGTTTTTTGTAGCTTTATTGAGAATGTTAGATTTTGTTGTCCCAACTATGTTATTGTATTGGATTAGACCTTTAAAAATCCAACTTGATTCTGCTGTCGGGATGGAAGTAGCTTGATAACTTAGAAAGAAATTGTAATGACTATAAATGCTGCATTTAACTAGATGGAGGAGAGACCAAAAGATGTTGGAGTGTGGGTTGCTCTTTTGAGTGTTTTGTCGAAGTTTATTTTTTCATTTACTTGTTCTTGTTAAATTCAGTTGTTATATTAATACGCTTGACATTATTAATGCGTTGTTTTCTTCTTCCTACAGTTGAATTGATTTCTCTGTCAAGGTTTACTTTTATGTTTCTTAGCCTTTGGTTCTTGGATTTAAAGTCACACACAATGTTGGTTTGTGTGGAATTTATTTGGGAAGAAAAAATGAAATGGGGTACATATATATAGGAAAACAAAGCTTTATTTACAGATCTGGAAAAAAAAACATGAAATAGGGAGTAAACTAATAAAAGGTCTCCTAAGATATCCCAATCAAATCCTCGATTATTTGGAGGCGGCGGCCAACCCTTATGAGAGTTAAATGTGGATAGGAACAAAATTTTCTCAGATTTTTACGCTCCCTCAAGCTGGGTCGTAGATATTGTAAACACCAAACCTGGTATTGAATTATGAAAAGGTGCTGAAAGGAAGAGTTTTGTTGAAGATATCAACAATTTGTTGGTATTTCGGGATGTAGCTCAGCTGTATAACTCCCCTGTTGACCTTTTTTTGAGAAGAACTATCTATCAATTTCAATATGCTTGGTTCGATCATGATGCACAAGATTTTTGGCAATATTGATTGCTGTTTGATTGTCACAGAATTTCTGTAAAGGCCCATTGAAAAAAAATCCCATTTCTTTTAAAAAACTTTGAATCCAAATCTCTTCATAGATCCCCAAGGCAAGTTCTCTATGCTCACCGCTTCTCAAAACAACAACTTGCTTTTTTTCTTCTCCATGTAATCATATTTTCTTATACATATGAGCAATAACGTGTGGCGGAACTTCTGTCAATGAGTTCTATTGTCCAATTAATATGAGGGTAGGCTTTCATTTCTCTGTTCCTGGTTTTCTCAAAAATTAATCCATAACCAGGAATCTCTTTGAGAAACCCCAAAATCTTTTAAATCATCTCCAAATGCTTTTCATTTGGGCAATTCATGTGATTGCATACAACACTGACAGAGTATGCAATATTTGGCCTAATATGTGACAGATAGATAAGTTTTTCTACCAAGCTTTAATATCTTCTCTTATCCACATACATACTTTCATCTTCATTTTTAGATTTATTGTTCAGTTCCATTAGAGTATGAATAGGTTTGAATCCAATCATTCATGTTTCTTTTAACAGATCTCAGATGTATTTTCTCTTTGATATAACAAACTCTTTCTTGGATCTTGCTACCTTTATACTTAAAAAGTAGTTCATGTTTCCAATGTCCTCGATTTTAAACTCCGAGGCCAACACTTCTTTTGATTTGAAGAAATTTTCTTGCATCTTTACTAGTAAGAATCATATCATCTACTTATACGATCAGTGCAGCAATCTTATATGCTTGAGTGTGTTTTATGAACAATGTGTGATGAGCTTGAATTTGAGAATGTTCATCGGATTTCATAGTTTTAGCATATAATTAAGGCTCTGTTTGGCGCAGCTGCAACTTTCCAACTTTTCAGCTGTAGCTGCGCTGCCTCAGGAAGCTGTTGTGGGGAAGCTACTGCGGGGAAGCTGACTGTTTGTTTGTTGCAGCTGCGTGAAAACAGTTGTGGGGTAGCTGTTTCTAGAAAATTTAGAATTCTGCCCCTGTTAAGTTAAACTGTTTGGAACAGAACAATGACAACTTTATATATGATAAAACAAAAGCAGAAATTTACTTTGCAAACTAAAAATATAAAAAATAGACTTCCACAATTTTTAGTCAATCCCAGAAGCCATAATTTTGATACTTTCAAGGAAACAAACAAAGAAGAAATAAGAAAAACAATGAAGTGTCTGAAGCAATGGTAAGCACCTCGATGGAAACATATAAACCTTGTCATTCCCATGGAATTTACAATCAAGCACCCGTTCAGACTGAATGAACCTATGCAAACGAACAATCTCAACGAGGAAATTAGGTATGACTAAAACATTCATGTGAATCACCATAAGTTCCTTGTGTTAGAGGAAACTCTCTTATGGACGTTACGAGAACTTATATTTATGAAGGCCTGCTGCTGCTCTCAACTCAAATCCTTAATATCACATCAAAATTAGCACTATTATTACTTATTAATAGTGAAATACACTAATCCATGCGTAGGTTAAAGCACCAAATTCTATGTATGTAATATGAAAATTTAGGAATGATATATGTAAATGCATAAGAATTGTGTGCTACAAATGTAAATTTTCCAAATGATTCATACCTGCTTTCCATTTGAGAACAAAGGCCTGATAACTTCAAAAACAGAAAAAAATTATCTATGATATTGACTACAAAGAAGAATGATCAGTAAGTAAACACAGATAGTAGTGCCTGATGTACATACATGACAACAAAACTTTTGATAAATCGAAAATGCAGGTTAACCAAAAACAAGTCAAATTAGATCAAAGAATCAATGCTTAAATTACCTAAAACTTATATTTCACCTGCTCCATGAAGGAAAAAAATCAAGCACCAGCATTCTAATGATGTATCTGATCCCGTGCATACATAAATTTCAGAAAATGCTAATTGAAATTTAGTAGTTAAAGCGGAAGCAAAAAAAGGAAAAAGCTGAAGAGGTTTAAGCCATATGCAGAATGCCATAAACCATATGCAGAAACAATTTTTGCATATATGCCTACCTTTTCTCTTCAGGCAATGCTAACAATTGTTCATGCGTTTGTTAGGGTTGTCTCTGCTTAAGCACATTAAATGTTTTGACATTTTTCACAAATTTTTTAAGAAAATGATAAATACAATGAATGTTTGATATAAATGCCCTATAGCTCGAGGATAGCTTTCCATAAGCTAGATACTTTTGAATTAGGTATCTCAATCAGCTTTTCTTGTCATCAACACCAGCAGAGGAAGGGGATAACTTATGAGTATTAGAATTATCCATCAAAATTTCATGTCAATGTGGACTTGGGGTTGTGGTTGGAGCAGCTTGTCTTTTCAAGATGCCTTCCACTTGCTTAAAATTTTTTTCCTTCTTGTGTACACACAATTCTTTATGTGGATTTTAGTTTGGCTTGGTTGGATATCTTCAACAAGAATAAGCGAGTTAGGTGGAAGAGTAGGTGAGTTTGCTGTGCAGTGTTATCATGTGCATCCCAAAATTGATGTAGGATTGATTTTAAAAAAATGTGACGTCCATGGAGTTGTAATATTTTCTAGTAACAAAAGTTTTTCACTTATATCTCTTTTTGTTGAAGGCATATCAAAGAAAAATATACTTGATAGATTTAGGCTTAAGTTTTGTATGAGTTGGGGAATGAATGTGAACAATGCACACCTAAAGATTTTATGTGTTAGAGTAGGAGAGTAAGTTTTGATGTGTGGATAGGTAACCATCAAGATATGAAGTGGTGTTTTGAAATTAAGTACTCGACTAGTTATTAAATTGATAAGATATGTTGCATTAAAAACTGATTTCTCATAAAAAATACTTTGAAACTTGATGAGAAATCATAATTGAGCGAGATTCCTCAATTAAATGTCCGTTTGTTCTTTATGCTATCTTATTTTTTTGTGGGGTATCAATATATGAACTTGCATGGATTATTTCATTTTTCAAAAGATAGGATTCAAGGAGAGTTGAAATATTCCTTTGCTTTCCTTTGCTTTATCAATTTTTGAGGATCTGAATTTTGTTTTGAAATTTTTTGAATCATTTCAGGAAAAGTTTGAAAGATTTGAGATGTTTTAGATATTTCTCTCATTACGAATACCCAAGTATTTCTAGTATGATTGTCAATAAATGAGAGAAACTTTCTAGCCCTACTTAAAGTTTTCACCTTTGGAGGTCCCCAAATTTCATCGTTGATACCAGAGAAAGGATGTGAGAGTTTATACTGAGTCATAGGATAACTATTTTTAGTGTGTTTGGTAAGTTAACAAATCTCTCATCAATAAGAATTAGGTTTTTATTGAAAAAAATATAATTTCAACTTTGCAAATTATTTAAATTAAGATGAGCCAAATGATGACCTGTTTTTCAATAGATATAGAATCAACACTAAAAATTTTTTAGGACATATGACTGTGCGATCAGTTGTGTGTTTAGAGATATTTTTCTTTAACAAATATATGCCTTTATGCATTTTGCCATTCACTTTCTCCGATTCCATCATCTAAAATTCACATGAGTTTGCAAAGTACTTAGTTATATATTTCATATCATGAGTAAGCTTTTTGATTGGAATTAAATTACAATTTAATTGTGGAACATTTAAGACAGATGAAAGAGTAATATTTTGAGAGAACTTCACATCTCCTTTCTCAGTAATGTTTGAGTGCGCTCCGTCTACAAGTCTTACCGATCTTGATATAGAAGTCTCTTGATAGTTGAGTACAATCTGGTCATATGATCAAAGGCTTCTGAATCTATGATGAAAGTTCTAAATCTTTCATTTCTGCTAAGCTAAGAGAAAGATATATTACCTTTATCAGTCACTAGGTTGGCATGCTGCTGTGAATCACCTGTAAAGATTTCAAGCTGTTTCTTTGTGAATGGTTCCTTCGATTCTTTGGATGTGGTATCAAAATTTATCTTTTCTTTTGATTCTTCCTTCCTTGCTCAGGTTTTTCGCTGTCTTTCCATGAAGTTTCCAACATCTGTCTTTGATGTGTCCAATCTTCTTGCAATAATCACACGTGAGACGATTCTTCTTGACGTTTGAGTTATGCGCAAAATTATGGGTGTATAAATCTAAACTTGCAGTGCTTGGTGAAACGCCATTTGAGGTCAGCATCAGCTTATTTCTACTCTCTTCTCTCATGACTTTAGAAAAGGCTTCACAGAGAGGTGGAGGTGGCTTTGTTCCACTGATCCTTCCTCTATTCTCATCCAATTTCCGAGTTTGCCCTACTAAGAATATGATATTCCTCTTTTTTTTGATAATGCATTTAATTGTTACGACATCTTGTGGACATTTCTAGTCAAACATATTTAATTGTAATCAATATTTTCACGGAGAGTTGAAGTATTGGATGACGCTTAGCTTTCTTTGATGGAGGTCATGAAACTTGATTTCAATTTCAAACAACTATGCAGTGTTCTTGGTGGTAGAATATATTTTTCTTGCAGCTCCCAAATTTCTTTGGTAGTTTTTTATAATTGAGTTGAATAACCAAGACATAACTATATAGTCTTGATTCTTTCATATGCAGTAGATGTGGTCAGTGATCTCAGGAACTGTTTCATCTACTGTGAGATAGTACTTTCCTTTTACCATTGATGCTCATAAACATGGATTGAGACCAGGAAAGGTAGTTATGGTTGTTGAGCTTATAGTTTGTGGTAGAATTAGAGATTTCAGGAGTTATCTAGATAGAATCTCCAATCTCTGACTCAGAATTGACCTCTAGAGTAGAATTTGACATCTTCATTCTGTACTTGGTCATATGTCTTATGGTAGCTTATTGTTAGAATTCTGGGAAGAAGAGGGAACTCTGGAAGCTGTTTTCTGAGAATGCAGGGTTTTGGCTGCTCGTGTCCATGCTGCAATCTTTTGAAGCCTGACAATAGGTAGGGAACTATGGACAGGAAGATACCAATGCATGCAGGGAACTGCAAGCAGGAACAGGATATTGCGGATCCACATTTTACAACCATGTAGGGAAACAATCAGGAACCCACACTAGGAACATCAGGAAGATACCAAATATCTTTAGTAGGAGATGAAACAAGGGTTTGCAGAGGTCTCAGAACTCCACTATCCACGACTTTCCTTACTACTGAGTTATGTAGAGGTTTTGGCTGGAGATGAAACAGAGATTAGCAAGCTTACAAAGAAGTTGCTGCCCGCAGGAATGGTCTTGGAAGAACTCCGACACTGACAATTGCAAGAAGTTTGATGGAGGGCGTGCTTGAAGACGTGGCTGTAGGGAGGATTCCAATGCTGGATGGCTTTTGGAGAGGTTCTAGCGGTTGAAAAAATGGTTCCAGGGTTTGTTCTTTAAAGCTTTGATACCATGTGGAATTTACTTGGGGAGAAAAATTGCTTAATTGATTATTCACAAATAGGGTTGATATATATTGGGAAACAAATCACACCTTATTTAGAAACTTATCAAACATATCTCAATTAATTTAGGGATGAAATTAATTATGAATTAAGATGGAAAAAATATAAAATAGGAAGGAAATAAACCAATTTAAGGTTTCCTAAATATCTCATTCAAATCCTCCAAGATTTGGTGGTGTGGACGGAAATATGGAAATGACCAAATCTTCTCAGATTTCCACAGTTTGATTTTATTGATATCAACTTTAATTAGTTTGAGTTTGCTCAAACAAATTTTGTTGGCTCGAGTTTTCTTGAGTTCAAATCATACTGGACTTGAGATGGTCTTTGTTTTCTTAATTTTGGCCTGTTCATAGCTTAAAGTGGCTTTATTGCAAATCTGTTTTAGATTATTCTCATTTTAGAGTACCAATATGTGCTGGATGTGGGTTTAATTGATTTTACAATAACAAGGAAATGCACTGTGCTGTTTCTAGCCTTGTAATTAAAATGAAGGCTTGCTCATGGTCTGTTTTAGTTTTTCCTTGGTGCTAACCTTGTAATTAAAACGAAGGCGTACTCTTTGTCTATTCTAGTTCAGTCGTATTATGAACGATTCAATCTCTGGCTGATCTTAACTTATTGCAAGTTAGAGTTAAGGCCATAAGCTTTGATTTTGTATGTGCTGTGCTTCGCTTGTATAGGCTTAAGTTGAAAATCTTGGAGCCTTGATCGTGAGTAGGCTTTTATTGGAGAAGAAATTGATCAGATTTTTTATTGCCTTTCTACCTAAGCCAAATCCTCAACCTATGAATGTAAGTGCATGCTTTTGCATGTTCATTCACGCTGCATTCTTAAAATATGCATGCATTCATGCATATGTGTATTCATACATATATTGATCAAAATATGAGCTTAAAGATCTGATGTGGTTCTCATTTGTATGAGCGTGATATTAGCCATGCTTGTCTTTTTAGACGGATGATTTAAACCAATTATTTGCTAAACTTAGATCGTCCTAGAAAGCTTCATTGTCCCTACATATGAGCTATAAATTTAATCAGATCTCCTAGAAAACTTTTGGTTGGCCTTATTCGATTTGATAAGGACTTTAGATGTCCAAGTGGAATTCACAGCCTAGTTCAACCTGCTTTTCTTAAATGCTGGAATGAATTTATTATGCATTTAAATTTGTCAATTAAATGTAAGTACTCTTCAATTATTAGCCTTATTCGATTTCATAGATAGCTTCATTCTTTAACTGAAATTAACAGCTCTAATTTAGTCTGTTTTTGGTCAACGGTGGCATCGATTTATTTTCTTTTGAGCATTTTCTGATGAACGGAAGTACTGTTTCCTTGCAGAAATTAGATGAAGGTGCTGTGCATATTGTTTTCTCAAATTGCCTTGACAATTATATGAAATGGTGCAGCTATTTGCCTCTCCGTCCAGTTTGGAATAAGTAAGCGTATATTGAATGCAGCTTTTATATAAAATAAGCTTTTTATTGATTTCTGCAATTTTCCATTAAATGAATTTTTTTTATAGCTTGGAGTCAGGTGGCAAGGAAAAGAAGCTTCTGTATCTTTGCTTGTATTTTTTGATTTGGGGAGAAGCTTCCAACATCCGATTTCTTCCAGAATGTTTGTGTTATATTTTTCATCATGTAAGTTGGTGCTCTTGAATTCTTTGGCTGTCTTTCTTTTGAAAAGATTTGAAATTTCTAATTTGTTTAAGTTTAGCAGAACTTTTGGCACGTTACCCTCTGCATGGAACATGGCCACATGCTGTTTGTGCTGTATCAATCATTTTTTTTTTTGCATATTATTATTAAGGGAAAAATATATAGCAAATATGAATGCACATCGCGCACCTTTATCTGCTTAGTTCAACAAGTCATGAAGCAGAACTGAATTTGCTCCAAAGAAATGCTGATTTAGAACTGGCACGAGCCACTTGGAACATGGAACTGTCTTACTCTTCTGTTATCTGGGTTTGAAATTGGCCAGTCACTCTATTACCAACAACTTTAGTGTTCTCCGGATTTTATTTAACAGTCTTATCTCTTTTAACTTGGGACTCATGAAGTTGCTCTCGTGCTGATGATACTTGCCTGAAAAACTTGTGAACTCCTTGAATACACTTACCTAAAGTACTTGTCATTCGTTTGGTTTTCTTGAAGATTTCATCCAATGGCATTTGTCTAGATAGTTCTCTTTTCCGCTTGAAGTCACCTTTGTTTTAATAAATTTATTTGACCTCCACATCTTATTTGATTGTGACAAGCTTAGTTCACATTTTTCTTTTTTTTTGTAATTAGATCAACTTACCAACTATTTATCATCGACTTATTCTCTGCCTATCACTAGTGGGTTAGTGGTTTTATGCGAGCATGCAAGTTCATAGTGGTAAGACAAAATCTCATAAAATCTCTCTTTTTCTTTGAATTTAATATGTTCTACTTGCCCTTTTGTGTTTAGAGGGGTTCCACCGAGTTCTTTGAACAATAATTTTCTGAGAGAGTTTTTGGACCTTTTCTTCTTCTTGCACCTGATTTCTTTAGTAAAGCCTTTGGCTTTTCTTCAAATGACAACTTTGGTACTCCATTTTTTGTGTAGCGAACAAGTAGTTTGTAGTAGGAACCAAAAAATGAATAGCTTTGCTGATTGCGAGTGTTGATCACAATGAGCAATCTAATTAATTTATGCATCACTTTTGAGCAGTTGCAAGCATACCACCACTATATCTCGTTCCCCTCATGGATGAGATAATTGTGCCCATTAGGTACTGACTCCATCTAACTCCGAGGATAGCTAAAACGATTCTGTCTTTAGACGACGTGCCTTATCTCATAAGGATATACACGGATCGGTTGTCACACTTACCCTATTTACATTCTAGAGGTTTAGCCAACGCAAAATATTAAGTTACTATCACTAGATTTTACAACAGGTAGTTTTCTCTCATGGATTCTGTTGCTTATTTTGAGCAATTCGATCTTTACATTGTCAAAAACATGGTGAAATGCCTTTTGCTCTTTACTACCATCAATTATGCTTCACTGTGGCAGTTTTCTTACCTTTTTGGAGAAAGTTTCATCTCCTTCGCTAATTTTGAGTGATAATGACATCATTCTCAGGAGGAATTTAACTAGTTTGGAGGTGGTTGTAGAATAGCAAGGAAATGATAATATGCGAGATCGACGACGTTTAGTAGGGGATAAGAAGTGTTCGACGGCTGTCCGGGTTGAAAACAACGGAGAGAGCCATGAAATGTTGGCTCCGACAAGACATGGTAGCCAAGTGAGATCCGCCACATGTTATTGAATAAGTTACAAGCACACCACTTGTAGAAAGAAAATGCATCACTCCTTTGAGTAGAAATTAGAGAGTACAATATTTGAAATACTTGAAACAAAGCAATAGTCTTTCGAACTAGGTCAAAACAATATGTATATACTACGACATAAATTAAAACCTAATTAAAAATAAAAAAATTAGGAAGAAGGATCGACATGGCTTGTACAACTCGAAATAGTGGGAAATTCCCACCAGAAAATTTCTATCGGGACAAAAACTTGTCATGTCTTGATTCCGCATTTACAAATTCAACATTCTGAGGTATAATGTGAGAGCTCCCGTGTCACTTACCTTGAGTGGGAGATGTTTACCATCTTTTATTGAATCCCTCAGACCCCATTATCTTAAATTTTTTCCAACAAAACACATAAAGAGTTCCAAAGTTGTGGTTCACTAATGTCTAGCCATTTGTTTTTTAGTGCATCGTTGAACTAAACTAAAACTTAGTTTCCATCTTACTTCCATCGCAAGTCTACCATTAAGTAATACTTGACAAAAAATTTGTGTGTTTAAAAGCCTAAAGGTGGACTTTATGTTGGCTTGCATCGTAAGTCTGCCATTCCAAAAAAAATAACAAAAATAAAATTTAATAACAACTTGAAAAGAAAGCATCTATGCATGGTCAGTTGTTTTTATAAGCTGCTATACTAGCTAGAATTTTGAAGTATAAAAGAATCACAGTTAGAAATGTTGAAGTACAAATTAGGGTGCGTTTGTTTCGGCGTTTAGAATCGAGTTTCAAACCGAACCATGATTTAAAGATGTCTGGCTCGTGTGCTTTGGTCGGCCCGATTCAGAACCTCTTTTAGCACCCTTTAGTATTCGTGACTGCGAGCCCTAGGGTGGGTCTTGCGGTTCGCAAGTAAAAACTTCCGACTTGGCAGTTTGACCAATCGTGCCTTAGTGGAGTTTTAGCCTTCGCACCCAAGAGATCCCAACCTTCGCCCCCCTCGATTTGGCCAAGGCGTCTCCTTCACACTCGAGAGATCCCAACGAAGGTAAATTTTCTTCTCTTTTCTTTTGCCTTTGTTCCCTTTCTTGTTTCTCGTTCACACAGCCTTTTGTATCCAACCTAACAGTGCTAATGCACTATCTTTTTTGGGCTTCCAAAATGAACTTTGTAAGTTCTTTTTTTCAACCTCATGTTTGTTGTAGTGGCATTAACTATGGATTTCCATGTACTGATTTTTTCTCAAGTTCATCTGAAATGTTGATGCAATAATTCTTTGCCATTTTGATGCATGGAGTTTGGATCAACTATTACTAATGGGTGAAGATTTTATGAGGAATTATTGCAGTAAAGGTGTATACAATCATTATTGCTGGTGTGATGCACAATGTGAGAGGATGAATCTAATCTTTAATTGAAAGGTGGTGTTCACTCTTCTTAAAGCAAAAAACCATCTTCATTGATTTCTGTTAGATGAGGTTTAATATATGATTGTGTTTGAACTTTAGTGAACGAGGAATAGGATTTGCTTCCTCTCACGTGGGATATTACATATATTGAAAATACTTGTGTAATCTAGATAATATATACTGAGAGGTATTACATATATTAGTCCACAAGCAACACTTTTAAAATTGTATTTTTCAGACAGACCAATTACTTCTGAAACACTAGCTTTTGAACAACTGATTTTCCACAGCAGCTTCTGAACTGAGCTTTAGTACTGCCACCACCAAAACAAACATACCTTTAAAGAAGAGCAAGAATCTAAATGTAAAGAAATCTATTTTAATGTTCTAGTAACGATGTCAAAACATGACTATAATCTAAGGATTTAAGAAGAAAGTAACAAAGTAAAAGACTTAAACTTGCTATATATGTGATTGGAGCACTTCACATTTCCTAAATAAAGGTTCTATTCTCCAATTTGAAGCATGTTTTTATGCTAACCTATGTTTAAGTGAAGTTAGTCACTTCTGATTTTGGTCTCTTCTAAAAGATGCTCTTTAACATGCTTTTGATGGCCCTTGTTTTAGTATTTTTTGTTTATATCTTACGTCCTTTATTATCGATGTATATTGGTCTCCTAATTTATATGGACATCTTTTTTGTATATTTTTTTTTACGTGCATACTGAGCTAATCTTTTTTGTAATATGGAGATCAAAACCATTCTGTTGTCTGTTGTGTGTCTTGCTTCTTCGGGTGAACTTGTATCTAAAATTTTCTCCTCTAAACATTAATTCAAAAGCTTGACAGATTGCAGTGTCTTTTGAGAGGTCCACATAATCATCTAGATGGCTTTTTTTCCAATCAAATTTAATGTGGTACATGTACTTGAAGCTTAAGAAACTTCTATAGTCATTGATTGTGTTTCTGATGAAATGTTGAGCCTCTTTCCTGGTTGATTTCATTTATTAGAAGCTGGTTTAGAATCTTTTGTGAGTTTTCCTCTCGTATTTTGAAGTATCACCATCAAATACTTTTTGAATATTTAGGACTGTAAGCTTTAGCCTAGCATAAACTGTTCCTCTTGTCTTACATGCTCTTAACTAAAAGTTGTATTCCCATTATATTAAATATCTTGCTGATGCCCCGTTAGCTTTTTGCATTTTTATATTGCTTGCTTGCTTATGCCCACTTCTTTTATTGCACAGATGGCAAGAGAATTAGAAGAAATTCTGCGTGGACAGATTGCTGAGCCTGCAAATAGTTGTAAATCAGAGAGTGGAGTATCTTTCCTTGATCAAGTTATTTCTCCTCTATATGATGTCATCGCAGCGGTTAGTTTTCTCTCTAACTTGCTCTCAGTTCTCACACATATGTAACTATTAATGGCTTCAAGGTTAGCATGTATTGACACACCATTTTTAGCTTTTGCTAAAGGGTCTTAAGAGAACATTAAAAAAAAAAAAAACATTATTGCTATATATATCAAGTAATGCTATTAACATTCATCTTTGGTCTAAATTCAAGTTAGTTAAATACTTTTATTATTTTTGATACCTGGTTTCATATTGTAGAGTTTTGTGTGTACGGCATGATTTTAAGCTTTTGCTTTGTGGGATTAGAAAGTTCTGGACCTGCGTGCTGTTGGTGGGGGTGGTGATTGTAATATTAGTCAGCTTCTAAATTGAACAAGACCAAAGAGGACAAAAGGTTATTGCTAAATATAATTCATCTAAAAAATAAAGTTGTCATTGCCCAACTTTGATTTAATGACCATAGGTCCCTCATTATGGGTAGTTGCGTGTATGATGATAGTTTCCTATTTTATGAGCATATTTTTGTTACTTCAAAATGCACAAAATCTCAGCATCTTGTTAACCCTCACATCAACATTAGGCTTATATGAACTATTTGCGTTGGTTTTATGAAAGAAATTTGTTATCACTGAATGCTCTAATTGAACCATTCTTATTTCAGGAGGCAGCAAATAATGACAATGGGCAGGCTGCCCACTCTGCTTGGAGAAATTATGATGATTTTAATGAGTACTTCTGGTAAGTCCAGCAGTGAAAATCCTTGGGATTTTTTTGCTTGTTTGCTCTCTCCACATTTGTAGCATTTTGGTTCTTTTGCTGGTGTATTTTCATCAATAACGTGTTTATTTGGCATGATAATATTAACTTCTGTTTCTTCATCTTCTAAGGCTTATCATTTTTTGCTTCAATTCGTTTTTCAATTCATAGGTCCCTTCAGTGCATCCAGCTTGGTTGGCCATGGCGCTTGGGTTCGCCATTTTTCTTAAAGCCTGATAGAAGGGCTAAGGTATGTTCGCGTTGATAGTAATCATGGTTTTTTATTTTTATTGCTAATTAATGATGCGATTTTTGCTCTCCTTGTATTGATGAGGTACTATTGACTCTAATCAATTGCTACTTCTTGATTCTAACCATACTAGTAATAAATTTTAGGTTGTTCAATGAAATATTCTCCCTAAGCTCTTTTAATCATCTACATTCACATGTATATTTTTAATTGTCTTTTGATATTGTGTCAAATGCGAAGATTGCCTGGCTTGATGTTGCTAGGGTTGTCAAATTGCTGTAATGAAATAAATTGAGCGAACAATACTTTAATGTTCTATTAGTTTCCAAGAGTAAATCTGTGGTGCCATTCCTAAATATTTACATTTGATGGAAGCAAGTATGCCTTTTGGCTACATACCACAATTCCTATGTGTTTACATATCTAACACATAAACATTCATATTTACATGTATAACACTTAAATCTTTAATATCACATATCAATTCCTTTTTAAAGTGAAGTACACTTTTTCTTGCATAGTTTTATGACACCTAAGGTGTTATAAGTGTCATTATCAAACTTTGGGTGTTAGATATGTAAATACATGAGAATTGTGTGGTATGTATGTAAATTCCCCTAATTGATAATGTTGTTTCTTGATGTTGGCTGCATCTCTTTTTCCAATGTCTTTTATTATCTGTTCCCAATATATTTTCTTCTGATCTCCTTTCCCTTCCAAAGCTAGTGCTTCTAAATCAATGCCTCTCTCTCCTCTGTGATTTATTGATATGTCTTTGTTGGCCTAGGAACCGCATAGTTAGCTTGTTGCGATATCTTTGCAAAATGATGTTAGGTTTTTGTTTGCGCTTCCAATGAGAATACTTGGGGACTAGATGGTTTTTTTTTAAAGAATTGATCATGGAAGCAAATCCTACAATCTGATATTTTTTCACTCTTCCTCTTTCCTGAGTTTTTGATTGCTTAAGAGAACGCATCCCTTTCTTTTGAGCTTCCTTATTATACAAGAGGGCTCACGTGTAATTCTCTTTGAGGTAGATGCGTTTATATATATATTTTAATATGATTTCCCTTGATGGTAGGCTAGGTTTTATTTGATTTGGGGTTTTATGGGCACATACCTTCTTATTTAATTATTCTCTTTTGCTCACAGAAGAATGCTATCAATTAAGCAGATTGCTCATGCTCTAACTTAGACATATTTTTTGTTTGTTAATGGGAGAGCTTAGGGAAATCACATAACCATCAATTTTTAATGAATTCAGTTTGTTTTGGAGGCACATCCAAGACAGTTGTTTGATCATTAAATTTGGTTCTGATTAATGGGCTTTTTAACATGGAACTAGCCTAAGCTTAGTTTGGTTGGAACTTACATCTATTGGAATTCCTATGAATGACGCATGCTTTTATGTGCTTGCCTACTTTGTGCTGACATTGATTAATTTCGATGGAGCTTGTATTTATTGGAGTGCTTATAAGTGGGATTTACAAGTTTAAGGATGAGGAAGTTGATTAATTTGTTTTTCTTCTTTTTCTTATAGTCATAGTGACATGATTAATTAAATTGATTATATTGATCCCATTAATTGATGTATTGTTTATACTTATTGGAAGGTTCATAAGTAGAACTTAAACCTCGAGGATGAGGTAGTCCCAAGAAGAAAACTTTTCTTGCAACTATTATTTTGAATTTTGTTAGGGATTTCAGTGCTTATAGTTCTACTTCTTAGAGGTCTATAGAAACTAGAATCTAGAACTAAAGGAAATTGAGGTAGTTTTTTTTACTATGGCTTTTAAATGACGAAATAATGCTGGGTCTTTTGTTCTTGTATCATGGATGCTTGAATAATTGGCTTATAACCTTGCCTTCTAGGCTAGACAACCAAATGGCAGACCTGACAAATTTGCCTTATAGGAAAGAAGACTCAAATGGTGGGATTATTTGTGATAGCCCAAGCTTATTTTGGTTGGAGCTTACATCTATTGGAATTCCTAAGAATGAAGCATGCTTTAATGTTCTTGCCTACTTTATGTTGACATTGATTAATTGCGATCGAGCTTGTATTCATTGGAATGCTTATAAGTGGGATTTACAATTTTAATGATGAGGATGTTGAGTAATTTGTTTTATTTCCTTTTCTTATATTCATTATTACTTGATTAATTAAATTGATTATATTTATCTCCTTAATTGATGTATTTTTTATACCTATTGGAAGGTTTATAAGTAGAACTTAAACCTCGAGGATGAGCTATTCCCAAGAAGAGAACTTTTTTTGCAACTATTATTTTTAATTTTGTTAGGGATTTTAGTGCTTCTAATTCTACTTCTTAGAATTCTAGTGAAACTAGAATCTAGAATTAAAGAAAATTGACGTAATGTTTTTTACTATGGCTTTAAAATGACCAAGTAATGCTGGGTCTTTTGTTTTTGTATCTTGGATGCTTGAATGGTTGGCTTATAACCTCGCCTTCTTGGCTAGACAACCCAAATGGCAGAGCTTACAAACTTGCCTTGTAGACAGGAAGACTAGAATGGTGGGATTATTTGTAGTAGCGTAGATGTATTTATTTCTTCTGTTATTTAAGCCACAGAACTTACTAAGTTTTGAATGGGCTCTTCTTTGTTATCACTAATGGTGAACAATCAGATGGAGCATTTGCTGATATCAACATGTTTGTTGATATTTGTTGAATTGGTTAAATTTCATTCCCTTTATTTTTACAAATTTAGGTGCGAGTTGAGATGAATTTTACAGATTTGCATGATATGTTTGTATGGTTAATGTTCTTATCAAGTCCTTCTGTGGGTAAAATGCATGTTTATGTACTCTTTAATTCCTTTTCACTGCAGAAACTATAAGGGATCCCATATCTTGTTATTATGACATCTAGCATGGAACTCACTTAACAAATGCATTGCCTTCATCTTGATGCTTGCTGGAAGACCTCTAGACCTGTCGCAATTGCTAAGAAGGAAATGTAAAAAATAGGTTAGGAGAGGAATAATTCCCTTGATTTATTCACATGTAGGATGCATATATATTGGGAAAATAATCCCTCATAATTTACAAACTTACCAAATATTTCTAACTTAAATTAAGAAATGAAATAATTCTGAAATAAAATACCATAGAATAGGAATTGAATAAACTAATCGAGCGTTTCATAAGTTGTCCCAATCAAATCTTCAAAGATCTTCTCAGATTTCGTCTAAGAGCTTCTCAAATTTTCTCTAGGATCTTCTTAGATTTCCACACTGCCCCTCAAGTTGGGTCGTAGATGGTGTAGAGACCAAGGTGAGATTGAATTAGAAGGTGCTTAATGGAAGAGCTTTGGTGAAGACATCAACAACTTACTGATATATCGAGATGTAACTTAGGTGTATTATTCTCTCATTATCCTATTCATGTATGAAATATCTGTCAATTTCAATATGTTTGGTCCTATCATGATCACAAGATTCTTGACAATACTGATAGTTGCTTAACTATTACAAAATCTTTTTATAGGTCTATTGGAGGCACATCCCAGTTCCCTTAACAATTTCTGAATCTAGATCTCTTCACAGATTATTAAGGAAAGTGTCTTATACTCTGATTCTACATTGCTTCTAAAAATAACCACTTGCTTCTTCTTTATTTCACCAGATTTTCTCATACATATGAGTAGTAAATTGTGGGGAATCTTCTCTCAGTGAGTTTCTCAAGCCAACTAGCATCAATATAGATTTCACCTCTCTGTTCTTGATTTTCTCATAAATTAATCTATAATGAAGTGTCTTCTCGAGAAACCTCAAAACTTTGTACACCATCTCCAATTGCTCTTTATTTGGGTTATTCATGTGTTAGCTCACAATACTGATAAAGTATACAATATCTGACGTTGTGTCTAATAGGTGAATGAGTTTTCCTACAAATCATTGATATATTCCCTTATCCACATAGAAGCTTCATTCTCCCCTCTTTGACTTCTGATTGGAATCTTTTGGAGTATTAGCAGACTTACATCCAATTATCCCAGTCTTCTTTAGTAGATCTAAGCTGCATTTTCTTTGTGATATAATAATGCGTTTCTTGAACCTTGCTACCTCCCATACCTAGAAAATATCTCATGGTTCTTAGGTCCTTGATTTTAAACTCCGTGTCAATCACTTTTTTGACTTTAAGAATCTTTTTTCCATCACCACCAAATCAAATCATATCATTCATACATACTTTTAGTGTAACAATTTTCTCTCTGAGCGTGATTTACAAACAAAGTAGAATCGGCTTGGCTTTGAGAATACCCATCAGATTTCATAGTTTTAATGAATATATTAAACCACACCCTTGATGATTGCTGAAGCCCACAAAGAAACTTCTTTAGTTTGCCTCAATATAATAATGCAAAATAGTTATCTTTATACACTTCTTCTTCCAAAACTACTTTTTGGAAGACAGATTTATGTCAAGTTGATGCAATTCTCATTCCTTATTCATTACTATTGAAAGGAAAATTCTAATAGTGTTAAGTTTGACAACTTGTACGAAGGTCTCTTGATAATCGACGCTATATGGTTGAGTAAAAACTTTTGCAACATGTCTGTCTTTGAGTCTCTGAATACTTCCATCAGCTTTCTTTTTGTTGTAGAACATTCATTTGCATCCAACGAGCTTCTTATCTCGCGGGGTTTTAGTAAGAATCCATGTACCATTATGCTTTAATGCTTGAATTTCCTCTTCATTTGCTTTCTTCAATTTTGGATTTTCAAGAAATTCATGATGAATTTAGGAATCCACATACCATCAAGACTAGAAACAAAAGCTTTAGGATGAGGATAGCTTCCCATAAGCTACATATTCCCAAATTGAATATCTAATGAGGTTTTCTTTGTCACCAATATCAGAAGAGTAAGGAGATGATTCATGAGTACCATTAGATTATAACGACTATTCCGAGCAGTTATTACTTATTATTTGCTCTTATTTCTTAATTATGTAATTCCTATTTTGCATTATTATATTTTATTTTCGTTACTAGTTGTTTTATTTTGTTTTTATTTCTTTTTTTTATTATGCCTATTATTTTGAAATATACCTTCTCCAATCAATAATATTTGTGCTGATCTATTCCAAATCTCAACATGGTATCAAAGTATAATCCTAAATCCATCAGCCACCAGCCTCCTCTGCCGATTCCAGTAGCCGGTACCTCCTAGCCGCCGACCAACTTTGCTGGTTATAGCAGCCGCAAGATCCAACCATTGGTTCCTTTCTGCAGCAATTGCAATTGTTATGGGTTCCTGTTGTTCAAATAGCCACAAGGTCCCGCTGTTCTAATAGGCGCAAAATCTTGATCTTGCCACCACCCATTCTGCAACCCCTCTGCAACAGCCGCAAGGCTTTGTTCCCTCCTTTGCTAATTTCCTGCAGTCCTCTGTTGTAATCATACCAGAGTTCATCGATGGCTTAGAACCTCAACATCTTCTTTGGTTCCAATGTGCTTGCCTACTTTGTGCTGACATTGATTAATTTCGATGGAGCTTGTATTTATTGGAGTGCTTATAAGTGGGATTTACAATTTTAAGGATGAGGAAGTTGATTAATTTGTTTTTTTTCTTTTTCTTATAGTCATAGTGACATGATTAATTAAATTGATTATATTGATCCCATTAATTGATGTATTGTTTATACTTATTGGAAGGTTCATAAGTAGAACTTAAACCTCGAGGATGAGGTAGTCCCAAGAAGAAAACTTTTCTTGCAACTATTATTTTGAATTTTGTTTGGGATTTCAGTGCTTATAGTTCTACTTCTTAGAGGTCTATAGAAACTAGAATCTAGAACTAAAGGAAATTGAGTTAGTTTTTTTTACTATGGCTTTTAAATGACGAAATAATGCTGGGTCTTTTGTTTTTGTATCATGGATGCTTGAATAATTGGCTTATAACCTTTCCTTCTAGGCTAGACAACCAAATGGCAGACCTGACAAATTTGCCTTATAGGAAAGAAGACTCAAATGGTGGGATTATATGTGATAGCTAAGCTTATTTTGGTTGGAGCTTACATCTATTGGAATTCCTAAGAATGAAGCATGCTGTAATGTGCTTGCCTACTTTATGTTGACATTGATTAATTGCGATCGAGCTTGTTTTCATTGGAATGCTTATAAGTGGGATTTACAATTTTAATGATGAGGATGTTGAGTAATTTGTTTTATTTCCTTTTCTTATATTCATTATTACTTGATTAATTAAATTGATTATATTTATCTCCTTAATTGATGTATTTTTTATACCTATTGGAAGGTTTATAAGTAGAACTTAAACCTCGAGGATGAGTTATTCCCAAGAAGAGAACTTTTTTTGCAACTATTATTTTGAATTTTGTTAGGGATTTTAGTGCTTCTAATTCTACTTCTTAGAATTCTAGTGAAACTAGAATCTAGAATTAAAGAAAATTGACGTAATGTTTTTTACTATGGCTTTAAAATGACCAAGTAATGCTGGGTCTTTTGTTTTTGTATCTTGGATGCTTGAATAGTTGGCTTATAACCGCGCCTTCTTGGATAGACAACCCAAATGGCAGAGCTTACAAACTTGCCTGTAGACAGGAAGACTAGAATGGTGGGATTATTTGTAGTAGCTTAGATGTATTTATTTCTTCTGTTATTTAATCCACAGAACTTACTAAGTTTTGAATGGGCTCTTCTTTGTTATCACTACTGTTGAACAATCAGATGGAGCATTTGCTGATATCAACATGTTTGTTGATATTAGTTGAATTGGTTAAATTTCATTCCCTTTGTTTTTACAAATTTAGGTGCGAGTTGAGATGAATTTTACAGATTTGCATGATTTGTTTGTATGATTAATGTTCTTATCAGTCCTTCTGTGGGTAAAATGCATGTTTATGCTCTCTTTAATTCCTTTTCACTGCAGAAACTATAAGGGATCCCATATCTTGTTATCATGCATCTAGCATGGAACTCACTTAACAAATGCGTTGCCTTCTTCTTGATGCTTGCTGGAAAACCTCTAGACTTGTCGCAATTGCTAAGAAGGAAATGTAAAAAATAGGTTAGGAGAGGAATAATTCCCTTGATTTATTCACATGTAGGATGCATATATATTGGGAAAATAATCCCTCATAATTCACAAACTTACCGAATATTTCTAACTTAAATTAAGAAATGAAATTATTCTGAAATAAAATACCATAGAATAGGAAGGGAATAAACTAATCGAGGGTTTCATAAGTTGTCCCAATCAAATCTTCAAAGATCTTCTCAGATTTCGTCTAAGAGCTTCTCAAATTTTCTCTAGGATCTTCTTATATTTCCACACTGCCCCTCAAGTTGGGTTTTAGATGGTGTAGAGACCAAGGTGGGATTGAATTAGAAGGTGCTTAATGGAAGAGCTTTGGTGAAGACATCAACAACTTACTGATATATCGAGATGTAACTTAGGTGTATAATTCTCTCATTATCCTATTCATGTATGAAATATCTATCAATTTCAATATGTTTGGTCCTATCTTGATCACAAGATTCTTGACAATACTGATAGTTGCTTAACTATCACAAAGCCTTTGTGTAGGTCTATTGGAGGCACATCCCAGTACCCTTAACAATTTCTGAATCTAGATCTCTTCACAGATTATTAAGGAAAGTGCCTTATACTCTGATTCTACATTGCTTCTAAAAATAACTGCTTGCTTCTTCTTTATTTCATCAGATTTTCTCATACGTATGAGTAGTAAACTGTGGGGAATCTTCTGTCAGTGAGTTTCTCAACCCAACTAGCATCAAGATAGATTTCACCTTTCTGTTCTTGATTTTCTCATAAATTAATCTATAATGAAGTGTCTTCGCGAGAAACCTCAAACTTTGTACACCATCTCCAATTGCTCTTCATTTGGGTTATTCATGTGTTAGCTCACAATACTGATAAAGTATACAATATCTGACCTCGTATCTAATAGGTGAATGAGTTTTCCTACAAATCTTTGATATATTCCCTTATCCACATAGAAGCTTCATTCTCCCCTCTTTGACTTCTGATTGGAATCTATTGGAGTATTAGCAGACTTATATCCAATTATCCCAGTCTTCTTTAGTAGATCTAAGCTGCATTTTCTTTGTGATATAACAATGCGTTTTATGAACCATGCTACCTCCCATACCTAGAAAATATCTCATGGTTCCTAGGTCCTTGATTTTAAACTCTGTGTCAATCGCTTTTTTGACTTTAAGAATCTTTTTTTCATCACCACCAAATCAAATCATATCATTCACACATACTTTTAGTGTAACAATTTTCTCTCTGAGCGTGATTTACAAACAAAGTAGAATCAGCTTGGCTTTGAGAATACCCATTAGATCTCATAGTTTTAATGAATATATCAAACCACACCCTTGATGATTGCTGAAGCCCACAAAGAAACTTCTTTAGTTTGCCTCAAGCCCTGGCGTTATCTTTATACACTTCTTATTCCAAAACTTCTTTTTGGAAGGTAGATTTATGTCAAGTTGATGCAATTCCCATTCCTTGTTCATTACTATTGAAAGGAAAATTCTATTAGTGTTAAGTTTGGCAACTTGTACGAAGGTCTCTTGATAATCGACGCTATATGTTTGAGCGAAAACTTTTGCAACATGTCTGTCTTTGAGTCTCTCAATACTTCCATCAGCTTTCTTTTTGTTGTAGAACATTCATTTGCATCCAACGAGCTTCTTATCTCGCGGGGGTTTAGTAAGAACCCATGTACTATTATGCTTTAATGCTTGAATTTCCTCCTCATTTGCTTTCTTCAATTGGATTTTCAAGAAATTCATGATGAATTTAGGAATCCACATACCATCAAGACTAGAAACAAAAGCTTTAGGATGAGGATAGCTTCCCATAAGCTACATATTCCCAAATTGAATATCTAATGAGGTTTTCTTTGTCACCAACATCAGAAGGTAAGGAGATGATTCATGAGTACTATTAGATTATAACGACTATTCCGAGCAACTATTACTTATTATTTGCTCTTATTTCTTAATTATTTAATTCCTATTTTGCATTATTCTATTTTATTTTCTTTACTAGTTGTTTTATTTTGTTTTTATTTCTTTTTTTATTATGCCTATTATTTTGAATTATACCTTCTCTAATCAATAATATTTGTACAAATCTCAACATGGTGTCAAAGTATAATCCTAAATCCACCAGCCTCCTCTGCCGATTCCAGTAGCCGATACCTCCTAGCCGCCGACCAACTTTGCTGGTTATAGCAGCCGCAAGATCCAACCGTTGGTTCCTTTCCGCAGCAATTGCAATTGTTATGGGTTCCTGTTGTTCCAATAGCCACAAGGTCCCACTGTTCTAATAGGCGCAAAATCTTCATCTTGCCACCACCCATCCTGCAACCCCTTCTGCAACAGCCGCAAGGCTTTGTTCCCTCCTTTGCTAATTTCCTGCAGTCCTCTTTTGTAATCCTACCAGAGTTCATCGATGGCTTAGAACCTCAACATCTTCTTTGGCTCAGTTGGAATTATGACAGATTCCTCCTTTGAACCACCCTTCAGAAGGTGAGGATCAAATCCAATTTTTGCTCCTTTCCAGATGAGGATCAAACCTCAACATGAGTTTCTTAATTACAACCCTTAAACTGAGCGACAATAACTCTATCCAATGGTGTCGAGCGGTGTCTTTTTTTATAAAAAAATATAGGAAGTTTGGTTACCTCACAAGGTGCTCCGTGAGCCTCTAAAGACAAATCCGACTTATGGATTTTAGGAAGTGGAGAACTCTATGTTCATGTCATGGCTGATCAACTCCATGGAGACCTCAATTGGTTGTTCATACATTTTTCTACCTAGTGCTAATGCCCATGCCCTCGGACAACTGTCCGTGTTTCTTACTCGGATGTCGAAAATTTCAGCCAATTTATGAGGTATATAATATCTGCGAGGCAAAACAGGGGCCAAGGATTATGAACCAGTATTATAATGATCTTGTTGCATTATGAATGGAACATGACATGTACTATGACTATACATGGGATTCTCCGACCGACTTATCCATCTTTCAAATGATTGTAGAAAATGACCGTATGTTCCAATTCATGGTTGGTCTTAGCAAAGACCATGACGAAGTCTGATGCCGTATTCTTAGTCGGGAACCTCTTCCTTTTGCTTGCGTTGCTTTAATCGTGATTTGTCGGAAGAAAGAAAGAGACTTGTTATGTTCAACACTTTTACTCCTTCAGCTGAATCGTCTGACTTAATCTCAAAGAGTACTCAGCCCTTGTCCATGCCACCCTGGACCGGTTATCCCACGTGTGATTACTGTCACAAACGCAACCACACTTGAGACAAGTGTTGGAAACTTTATGGTAAGTCTGCGTACAAACCTTCGACCAAATCCTCGCTGCCAAGGGTCTCACGACGACCATCGAACCAAGCACGGCTTAATTGAGTCTTACTCAGAACCTCATAGAATCCTCCAAATCCTTAAATAATCAGATGGAGCAGTTGATCAAGCTTATTGGAGCCAATCAAGTTTCTGCAGGTCCGTTGACCTCTCACGTTTGACAAGGTCCTTTTTCTATGTCTCTCACAGTTTATTTCTCTAGTCCGTGGATTGTGGATTGATTCAAGTTCCACGGATCACGTGATTGGCTGCTCTTAAGTTTTATCGACTTACAATCCATGCTTTAGAGAAAATATTGTCTAGATTATCGATGGAACCGGTAGCCCCTTTACTTGTAAAGGGTCGGTTGTTTAATGATGGAGTTTGTATTACGTGTTCTCTGATTGCAATGTATCTTATTTTTTGTTAGCGAGTTGACAAGTGATATCAACTGCGTTGCTAATTTTCTTCTGTTGGTTGTGTTTTTCAGGATTGTCATGGAGGATGATTATAACTGTTAAGAGGGTAGCCAAACACTACTAGTTGCAAGAGGAGAATATGGAGAGTGAAAAAATAACAGTAAAAACTTGTAACATTTTTCGAGTCATTGAATGTCGCATTATATTGTTACATTGTCGTTTAGGATATCCTAGTTTTCAATATTTGTAAAATTTATATCCGGTGATTATTTCTAATAAAAATCTCTGTAACTTCAATTGTGAGACATGTTGGGTAGCCAAACATCACCGGGCTCGTTACTCACCTCACACTTATACATCTTCCACTCTTTTATCTGTCATGCACAGTGACATATGAGGTTCTTCTCGTACTCCCACACCAATAAATAGTAGTTCTTGACTTTAATTGATGACCACACTCAAATAACATGGGTCTACATTTTAAATGAAAAATCACAAGTCGCTGCAACCTTTCAAAACTTCTTAATTTTTGCATTAACTCAATGCAAAACTCCCATTCTGGTCCTCTGGACCGATAATGGTTGGGAATTTTTCAACTCTATTTTGAGTGAACACTTGGTTAGTAAAGGCAGGTTCCACCATAGTTCTTGTACGAACACTTCTCAACAAAATGGGGTAGCCGAAAGAAAAAATTGTTATCTCCTCGATGTTGCTCGCTCAATTATGTTTCAATCCAATGTCCCGAAATGGTTTTAAAACGATGTCATTCTAACAGCCACCTATCTCATAGATAGTGTACCCTCTAAAATTCACAAGTTACGAACCCTTTTTGTCGTCTTGATGTAATACTTTCCTACCAATCTGGTTTTCTCCACCTTATATCCTAAGATTTTTGATTGGACTGCCTTTTTTTCGGAACACTGCATCTACTTGAAGTAAACTTGATCCTTGATCCATAAAATGTATCTTTCTAGGTTGCTCTACAACTTAAAAGGGGATCGCGACCTTGATCCGACCATAAACAAAATCTGTGCTCATGTCTTCTTTAAAAGTGTTCCTTATTTTTCTAGCTCGGCCTGTATTGAGGGGAGCTTGAGTTCCTCGACACGGCCTCTTATCTTACTCATATGGATGGTCCTCCCATATTACCTACCATTGAGGAGTTTCCTGTCCCATTGAATGCTCCATCTCTTCCTCCCACTATTTGTGTCTACCGTTGGCGCACTCATCCCAAAGCTCCCACTTTGGATCTCGCTACCTTCTTCCAGGACTTTGACTTTACTCTAGGCGACATCCTCAGTACAACCCCTCCTCTTAATGTGGAGGTAAGTTCTTCGAGTATGGTATGCAATCAGACATGCTCCCTTTATTCTATGACAAAATATGTCACTTTTCACAGTTTATCGCCGCCTTACAAAACTTTTGCTACTATGCTAACGGACCATAAAATTGTTGAACCAGCCTGAAAAACAACAGTAATGGAGCAGATGAATGCTCTTTGTCGGAACCGTACATGGGACGTCGTTGAACTTTTCTGGGGTAAGAAAGCTATAGAGTGCCGATGAAATTTCAGTACCAATTTCAACTCTGATTGGTCCTTTGAACGCATCAAGGCAAGATTGGATGTCAAATGATGCTTTTTAAACTATGAAGTGGAATATGAGGAGACATTTGCTCCAGTGGCTAAGTTAAACACTATATTGGTCTTGTTGTCAATTGTGGTGAATCTAGATTGACCTTTATTACGATTAGATGTCAAGAATGCATTCTTGAATGGAGAGCTGACAGAAGAGGTTTACATGTCTCTCCCTCTGGATTTTTTATTCTACTTCATCCAGAGGACAAGCGTGCAGGCTACGAACGTTTTTCTATGGGCTAAAGCCATCCCCAAGAGTCTGGTTCGGCAGGTTCACCAAAGTGTTCGTTAGTCATGGTTTCTCTCAGGCTAAATCGAATCACACCCTCTTCCTCTGACATTCCTCTAATGACTAGGTAGCTATCATTATTATCTATGTTGACAATATGGTTCTTACAAAAACGATCTCTCAGCATTGGAGTCCCTAAAAGGCATTTTTGCCTTGTCCTTTGAGATGAAGGATTTGGGATACCTCTAATACTTTTTAGGCATGGAAATAACTCGATCATCTCAAGGAATTTGTTTTTCTCAACGCAAATATGTGATTGATCTCTTGTTCAGAGAACAACTTTGTTCAGTGCAGACCAGTTGCTGTTTTTATGGATCTTGGTGAATGATTATCTTACATTCCAAATGCTGTATATGTCACAAGACTCATTACTAACGCCTTATGGGAAAACACATCTACCTTGCTCATACTCGACCCGACATTTGCCATGCAGTTGGAATAGTGAGTCAATTTATGCATGACCCATACGAGCACCATCTCTAAGCTTCCACCGGATTCTCCACTGCTTAAAACATAGACATGGCTCATATTTGTTTTTCTCCCGTTACACTTCTCGGTGTATTGCGGTTTATACAGATGTTGATTGGGCCGAATCAGTTCATGATTGAAGTTCCACCTCATGTTATTTCCGATTTGTAATTTTGTCATATGGAAAAACAAGAAACAGTCTATGGTTGCTCGAAGTAGTGCTGAAGCTAAATTCTGATCCGTTCCCTTAGGATTTTGTGAGGCTCTCCGGTTATGCATCATGCTCCGCGAATTTTGTATGCCAACCTTTGTTCCGCTGCAACTATGCCGTGATAATAAAGCCGCAGTCAACATTGTTCACAATCTAGTCCAGCATGATTGTACCAAACATGTGGAGGTCGACAGACACATCATTAAGAAAAGGCCGAGTCCGGGGAGATTTGCTTTCCATATGTGGATTCCGATGGTCTATTAGCGGACATCATCGCCAAGAATCTGCCTCACCTTTTATTTGATGACTTCAAGTCCAAGTTGAAGATGATTGTCATCTATGCTTCAACTTGAAGGGAGTATAAGTACTAACGACTATTCCTAGCCTTTATTACTTATTATTTGCTCTTAATCCTTGATTATGTATTTTTTTTCCTACATTGTTTTGTTTTATTTTCCTTCCTTGTTGTTTTATTCTGTTCTTATCTCTTTCTTTTATTACGCATATTGTGCTTGAGTTTAAATATCTCTCCTCTTTATCTATAATATTTTTGTTAGTCTATTTCAAATCTCAGCTATAAAAAGACCTAATTTCGACGAACATGGACTCAATAGACTAAAAAATATAAGGTAAATATGAATTTGAGATCATTTTTGTGTTTAAAAAGAGATTTTCTTTGCACATATATAGATTTTGATGCATTTCAACACTACCAATCACCTTTCTGACTCTACATAAATTTTAAAAGAGTTTGCAAAGAATTGAGTTATACAATTCATGTTATGAGTAAGTTTACGTATGAATTTAAATCGCAGTCCAATTGTGAAACATATAAAACAGAGAAAAAATTGATATCCTGAGAGAGCCCCATATCTCATTTCCAACAATGTTTGAGTGTGATCCGTCAGTAAGTCTGACTGATCTAGATATAGAGGCATTTTGATGGTTGACTAGAGCATTGATATCTTCGATCAAATGATCATAGGCTTGTTAAACTATGATCCATGTTCTAATTCACCCATTACTTTCAAGATTGAAGAAGAATATATTACCTTGATGTGTTATGAGGTTGGTGTGCTACTCTGAATTACCTCTAAGAAGTTTCTTCCGTACTCCAATTTACTCTTTGGAGAATGGTTCAGCCGGATGTGGTAGTCGCGTTAGCCTTTTTCTCTTGATCTTTCTTCTCTATCCAAATTTTCAATCTGCAGGCTTTTCATGAATTTTCCAACATTGGTCCTTATGCCCAATCTTCTTGCAATAATCTCATTTGGTATGATTATTCTTGTGCTTCAAGTCATGCGAGGAATTGCGATTGTATAAGGCCAAACTTTCAGTACTTGGCGAATGCTCATTTCCATTAAGCATTAACTTCTTTCTGCTCTTTTCTCTCCCAACTTCAGCAAGGGCTTCACGGACAGATGGAAGTGGCTTTGTTGTCATGCTCCTCCCTCTCACCTCATCTAATTTTTGAGTTATCCCTACTAGGAATTTGATGGTGCTGTTCTTCTAGATAATGATTTTAAACTTTATAACATCATGTGGGCATTTTTACACATGTCTCAAACATATCCAATTGTAACTAGTACTTTTCAAGGTGTTGCAGTATTGGGTGACACAAAGCTTTTCTTCATGAAGGTCATGAAGCATGTTTTGATCTCAAACAACTCTATAAATTTTTTAGTGTTGGAATATGTTTCTCTTGTAGTCTCCCATATTTTTTGTGGCAGTTTTGCAGAGCAAAAAATTTTCTCTCACTACAGTGGTCTTTGAGTTAACGAGCCAAAATTTAACCATATTATATCAATCTTCTATATGCGGTGGTTGAGGTTAGTGATCTAAAGAATTATGCCTTCTCTTGTAAGATGTTCCTATTTTCCTATACTACAAATGTCGTAAACATGAATTGAGACCATTGTTAGTAGGTCTTACCATTGCGTCTATGATTTGAGTAAAGTTAAAGAGCTTAGGATTTGTCTGGAGATAAACCTTGGTCTCTGATTCAAAGTTAACTTATAGAGTAGTATTAGAAGTTTTCATCCCTAATTTGATCGTCAACTTTATGAGTCTCTAGGGCTGTTTCTAGTTGACTGCAGTGGAGAGAGATGCTTGTTGCCGCTGTTGCTTGTTGCCGCTGTTGTTGCTGTCTGCTTGCTTCTACCTACGCTGGGAATATAAATTCTGATCTAGGGGCAATGATATCTGAAAGATATAGAGAGAGAAAGTGACCTCCTAGTGTTGGAGAAGGAACTTGATCGGCCGGAGAGGGGAAATTATTTTTGCTAGAGAGTGAAAGTGAACTCTGGGCTGCTTTCTATTGACAGTGCGAGGAGTCCTTACTCTCTGTTGCCTTCTTCTAGGAGAAGTTCTGACCGGAGGAGGGCCCGCTACAAGTTGTTTACGCAGTGGGGAAGCTTTTCCAGTGACATACAGGGGCGAGGGGGGATTCCTGGGAAGAGTTGGGATTGCAGAATTTCTGATACCATGTAGAAAATTTGTTTTGGAGAGGATTCATTCCCTTGATTTATTCACATGTAGGTTGCATATATATATATAGGGAAAACAATCCTTCCAAATTTACCAACTTACCAAATATGCTGCTGAAATTTGGAAAGGAAGTAATTCAAAAATAAAAAATAAAATAGCATAGAATAGGATGAGAATAAACTAATGAAGAGTTTCATAAGTTGTCCCAATAAAATCCTCAAAGATCTTCTTAGATTTCCATAGGTATCACTCATTGTATCCAAATCAAAGATCAATGGATGGAGAGAGTTATGATGATGGATTAAGAGTGAGCAAAGGGCTAGTATTCAAAACTTTACTCTCATCAAAGTTTGACAATGGAAAATTTTTGCTTTTGGTGGACCAAAAATTGGTGATTCTCACATACATGATTTTTGCTTTTTGGAAGTAGTTACTGTTATTTACTTATTTGTTTTTGTTCTTTTCTATGTTTTCCTGCTTTTATTTTCAAATTTTGATTGTATGACAAAAACATCTGATTGACCTCCTTTGAGCGGCTAGAAAAATTTAATGTATTGATGAACATAGAATTACTCAGCAATTACAAAGAGATTTATTTCAAAACGATTTATAAGTTCTTATTGAGTTTTTTATTTTGTTTTGTCGTTGGCGAATAAGAAACTATTTTTTTTTTATGTCCAGGCCAAAGAATAATGTAAGGAGACGACTCATAGTTGAGTAAAGATCGATACTCTTCATTTTGACCAAAGATCGTTGACACTTTGTATTTTATGTAACTGTAACAGAATTAGGTGACTTTAGTTATTCACTTGTATGTGCACGTGGGATTTAGCTAGAAAGAGGGCATTGTGGAATCTTTTAATTTATTTATCTATGGGCATTGTTGACACTTATCATTTATTATCTTTTTTTTTTCTTTCCTCTATTATTTCTTATTCGCCAACTAGCTTTTCTCAGCTCCATGCTCATTACTATTGGCCACAAGGGCCTATGGGTGGCCCTGATTACTAGGCTAAGCGCCCATCTTTTACCCTCATCCTCATTAGTCTCCCCTTTTTTTTCCTTGAAACTAATCTTGAAATCTTTCTATGCCCCGATTGCAATTCCTTTCCCTCCATTATTTATGTTATTATTTTCTTTGCCCTTTCCTTTTTGCCTTCCTCATCTTCTTACTATTTTTTTTTATTTTTGTTTTTTTCTAGATACGACTAGGATTTTGTTGAGATAGACACGACAGGGCAATCGCCCCACGTTTGAAATGAGCGAGTACCAAGTGCTTAATATTCTAGTTGTGGACCCCACCCACTGGCTTATGTTGTCTTAGATTCAACTTAGCCGTTGACAATTTTCCTGTTAATTGGTTGTAGTTTTCAAGGTAAACTGTCTATTTTGCAACTGTGTTTACAGTGCTCTGGCAATCAAAACAGCCTAGGGAGTTCATTTTTTCTGTTCAGGCATGTCATAATGGAACAATGGATGACTGAAAAGGTTTGGTTGCAAAGTTTGAAAAGAAATTTTGGTGGGGGCTGTGGAAATGATATAGTGAGTTTATTGTTTCTTGAAGGATGTTATGTCATGGGCGATGAAATAACAGATTTTGACCAATGGTAGGCGCTGCTCAAATAGCCAGTTTTCTTTTCTATTACTGTTATCATCTTTCACTTTAAAAAGCTGCACGTCATAATTTGGAAATATTTGTAATATTTATGCTGTTCTATTTTTCTTAATGCAGGCGCTTCTCTTTCCCACTGGTGGTAAACATCAGGGAAAGACCTCTTTTGTGGAGCATCGTACTTTTCTCCATCTTTACCACAGTTTTCACAGACTTTGGATATTTCTGTTTATGATGTTTCAGGTTCGCAATTCTACTTGTGAAAATTTCTTTGCATTTTTTTCCCAATGTTTAATTTGGCTTAAATTGCCTTTATTCTCCTCAACATATTTCTATTATTAATTTTTATCCTTGTCCATAAGAATTTTCAGTTTGGGTTGATGTTTTGCTTTAGTTCCTTGCTGTACCCGGTCTGTCCTGAGCATTTGCTCTTTGATGGACATATGCTGTATTTTTATTATGCTTAATATGTACTTGTACATGCTAATGTAACGGTCAATGCATGCTTGCTTTATCCATTTCATTTTTGGAGGTGTGCCGCTTTAGTCCGAACTGGTGAATCCGTTAATGTGGCTTGGAAGTTTGGAATACCAAAGTGGGAATTAACAGTTGGACTAAAATATTCTCTTTATATAACATTCAACAAATTTAAGAAGATAAATGTCACAAATTCAAAAAGTAATTAAACCATAAATTTTATTTATAAATTTTTCTTCCAACTTGCACTTGTCGGAATACATTTGATACTAAAAAATATTGTGGTACTAATCTTTGGTTGATTTTACTCAGCTTTAAATGATTATCTTGCTTTTCCGTATTTAATTTAAAAGGGATTTTCATGAAAAATATTTATCATTGACAATTGTTATTTTCATCAAATAACTCAATCTTTAAATAATTCTAAAATATGGTAATTTTAGGATTAAAAATCATTATAGTACTAATCTTTGGTTGATTTTACTTAGCGTTAAATGAGTATCTTTCTTTTCCATATTTAATTTAAAAAGGATTTTCATGAAAAATATTTATCCCTGATAATTGTTATTTTTGTCAAACAACTCAATCGCTAAATACATTCTAAAGTATAGTAATTCTAGGATTAAAAATGCACTGTATATATAAAGCATTATATTTAAATCGTAATTATTATTAAATTTTTTTGATTTATTATATATATGAAAATCGCAGTAAAAATGTCTGATTATGTATGAAAATCGCAGTAGAATGAAAGACAGTCGTTGCTACAACGATAGGTTCTAGTGTATGTGAAGTGTGAATTGTCACACTGCACCTGATGCTTCTTAATTCAGAACCGCGGGGCATCCTGATTTTCGGTCTGAACATTATCAGTTGTAGTATGATCGTAGAAGGGTTTCCAGGGTCAGACACCAACTGTCTTGTGGTGATTTCCTCCTCAGGTTGGCTGTCATCAGGTTTGTTGAGAGCGTATTCAGGCACGTGAGGTGCACTAACAACTTGTTCTTGCTTTTGAATATTGGTTCTCAACTGTGAGTGCAATCTGAAACATTTCTCCTGCGGGTGTCCAAACATCTTGCAATGCTTACAGTAGTAAGGTTTTTGTTCCATAATTATTTTTGATCAACCATTATGAGCAGAACCAAACCAAACTTCTTCTACATCTGGTAGTGTAATATCTTTTTCAATCAAAATTCTTGCAGTAGAGGGCCTTGAGAAGTAAACTATGGGTAAGTCTACCTGTAAAGGTTTTCCAAGGAAAGTCCCAATTGCATATAAGATAGGTAGGTCAAAGAAATGAAGCTCGAGTTTTGGTATTGAGAACCAGATAGGCGCAATTGGGGGTTCTTAACTAGGATCAAAATTAGGGGTCTAGTTAAGCAATTTTATATGTTTGCCCTCTATTGTGATGAATTTCTTTGAGAAAATCCTTGTGTAATCTTCTTCTATAGTCAGCTGTATCATAACATGTCTTCCGTTGAAATGACCCACCTGCCAGGCCTCAACCAGTTTGAAGTCTTCAAAAACCTTTCTGATAATTTTCATCTTTTGACAACTTAATTGGAACTTTCCAACTAGTGTAAATTTATATTTTCCACACGAGTTGAAATTTCGGTATCAGAGAAGAATATTGCTGGTTTGCCTGCGTTTTTCCCTACTTTCTTGATAAGATTGCAATCTCCATGTCCTGTAACAGAATCTAGGTACATTTGCGGGAATATTGGACTATCTGCAAGGTGGAAAAGGGGAGCTATATTTGTGAACCACTGTAGCATAGAGGGGTTTGGCAGGGTTGTCACTGGCGAGGGCGGTGGCGTAGGAAATCTCTGAGGCCATTAGCGTGCTTCACACAAGCACCGCAGGAGAAGGGCAGTGCAACAGACGACAGATGCACCGCAAGAATGCGACAGCGAGCAGCGACGAAGCTACCAAGCGGAAGACGCTTCTGTCGAGATGGAACGAGGAGGAAGACGAATCAGCCTACAGACTGAGCTGAAACCGGCGTGCGGGCCTGCGAGCAAAACGTCAGAGCGTTAGGAAGACGACACCTTGCGAGCCTGCGTTCGACGACATCGTGCGAACCTGCGATCGACGACGTCATGCGAGCCTGCTAGTAATTGTCGTCGACGCGAACCGACGTCGATTATTGAATGAAAGCAGTGATTTTTAGCCTCCGAAATCGCCATAAAACCTTAGAATAGGAGGATGTGATTCTATTTCAATCTTTTGTCAATATCCGTTATGAGTGGTGCAAATCCATATCTCATCCAGAGCTTGTTGAGTGATATCTTTCTCAACTAACACAACAAGCGTAAGAGTATCAACCTTGAGAGACTTACCATAAACAATTGCTAAGGAGTAGATAATTTTAAAGTTGAACATATGTAATTTTAATCTCGGATAATTTATCGAAACAAGAACGATAGAGGACTCCATTTTTAGATCAAAATCGACATTCCACTTCAGAATTCTCATAAAATGGTTGTCGATCTTGATAACTTTTTGAGTAAAAATACAATTGTAATCGACATCGTGATATATCTGAATAAGTTATTGTCGACCGTCAAGTAGATCTATATTCCAACTGCTCAATAGCTCATATCATCAAAATCTTTTCGAATGTTTTCGAGTTTTGGGTGACCATAAAGGAATTTCTCCACTAGAGCAAAACTCCAAGAAGACATGAGAGTACTCTTTTCAACCTTAGTGAGAATAAAAGCGGGCTTCCCTGTTTTTTTACCCAGCTTTTTAATGAAAGTGTAATTATCACCACCTTCAAGAGCCTCGTAAAAAAATTGTGGAACATTGCAGGACTTGCCAATACGAAAGCCAGACTCAGAATTTGAAAGAGCACGAATTGGAATAAGAAAGTCGCCGGCAAGTGTAGTGGCATAGGAACGGATCGTCGAGACCATCTCCAGAGTGGCTAGGCGAGC